>BRDA01064357.1:0-40488 GCA_036984385.1 Crenuchus spilurus
AAAGAGGCGCAGGCCCTGACACAGCGGTTTGTATAGTGTCGTGGGTAACACTGCTGACAGACTGGGGTTGAATCCTCAGCTTGGCCAATCACACAATCCTTGGGCAAGACTCCTAATGCTACATTCACATACAAATTTAACATGGATGTAATTGTAAGTTGCTCTGAATAACAGCTCCTGTCAAAGCACAAACTGAAATATGGTCGAGTGGAAAGGCCCAACAGTAATCTCAACAGACAACAAACCCAGAACCAAGTAAACACAGTGACAGAAGCTGGACTGATAGCTGAATGCTGTTTTCATTCAGAGACCTGGGCAAACAATCCTTTACGTGTTTTTTAGTTCAATATGTTAAATATAATTAAATATCTCTCCTTATTATTACTGATCCAAATACATTTCCAATCCATGGCACAAAGAAACATGACACAAATTGTGATTCTTTGCATCTCTAATGTATATGAACTTGTATATGTTTATGTGGTGGTCTGCAGAACCCTGCCAAATGACACTGCTTCTATTTAGCAATAAAGTAAAAAGTAGCTTAGTTTAGCCAAAAATGAGTTTTTCCCACATTGTGATTGGATACTTTCTGCAGTTTCTAAACCAGGAAGGTTATTGTTCAAATAAATCTGTTTACAAATGTACTGTAACGAGCTCAGCGTGTGTGTGAAAGAGGTGTGTGCGTTATCCTGAGAAAAGATATCACTGATGTTAATATGAACATAATGCAAAGTACAAATAAACTGACAAAAGTGATATAAGATTACAACCGTTCCAAAGAACAAAAGTGAAACTGAGGCTATGTTCACATTACAACCCATATTGCTAAAATCAGATTTTTTACTCAGATCAGATTTAAATATCTCGACTGTTCACATTCACAAATGTAAGTGAGCTCTATCTTGTCTGTAATGTGAATGAATCTGTCCCTGAAACAGCTCGCATGCGTACACTGATACATGTATATACATCACCTTTGTCACGACAACAAAAAGTGTCACCTTTGTGCAGGGTTGCCAGGTTTGCAACAATACAATCACTGTACTCTAAAACTTCAGAGTTGGCGGTTTGCAGGGTTTTTGTACTAAATAAAAGAAGAAATTGAATGAAAAAGTTAGATTTGAAGAAGATTTGCATTTTAAAGCTCATTGAAATGTATGTGTCACTTTAGATTTTGGGCTAGTTTCTGTTTGTGTGGTAGTAGGTTTGGGGGATCTGGCAACCCTGTATTTGTGAGGTGACTGATGTTAGTAAAACTGGTAAAACAGACGTCCTAGTAGCTGATGTGTGATGGTGTTTAGCTCAGGAGGACAGTAAACAGGTGCTGGACTGTACATGATCAGGTGAAGAAGGTGAATAAATGACAGCTGGCTGTTTTTACTGTTTTTACAGCGACGTGAGTAAACGAGAGAAGCCAACGCTGCCTCACCCACTACACACATGTGTACAAGCACAAAGACATGAAATCTGATCTGACCGTCACATTCAAGTCACATGTCTATGGAACGGATACGTATGTGATCTAGAACCACATATGAAAGTGACTCAAATCCGATTTGAAAAGATGGGATTTGACGTCCACACAGCCCTGAAAATGTGAGCTCAGAGCCACATTAAGGAAAAAATCACTACAGCCTGGTAATGTAAATGTAGCCTGAGAGTGATAATGTAGGAAGCAATGTCTATGGTTGTTGATCTTAAATTGTGCCCTTCTATTTCCTGATAAAACAGAACCTTGATGAAATGCAGTACAATCTTTAAATAGTGTTTTGACTCGTCAGAGAAGACACCCTTTAAAATGTTGAAACTTGGTCTGATACAGGAACTGCATCATAAAAAAATCAAGACATGATGTCTATAATACATTTTGGATAATATATATAAAAACCTGAATGCAATGCTTATTTCAATAAGACAACGCCAAACCATATCCTGCACATATAACAAGGTTCCACTGACTGGGTGCTAAACTGGCCTGTCTGCAGTCCAGACCTGTCACTCACTGAAAACATCTGCCTCATTATCAAATGAAAAACATGACAAAGGAGAGCCCAAACTGCTGACCAGCTGAAATCCTTTATCAAGCAAAAGATTTCATTCTCAAAACTGAAGAAATTAAAAAAAAAAGAAATTTATTGAAATGGGGTTGTAGTTCATTGTTTAAGGAGGCAAGAAAAATTCCTTATTTTTTATAGTTTTTTCCTAAGAACAATTCTATTTGAAAGAAAAAAAGAAAGAAAGTAAGAACTAGAAAATATGTCTAGTGAGGGGAGAATTTTTATTTTATTTTTGTATTGTGGTTTCTCCTTTATAACCTCAAAAAAGATTTATTTTCCTAATGTTAAAGCAAACTTTATTTTGTTACTGTTCCATTGTTTCTAAACAAAAATGTTGATTGTGATAAAGTATTTTGTTGTCACGTACAATGTTTGGCGAAATTCTATCTTAGGTCTTTTGGATCCTTTGGATCTATGAAGCTTAAATATTAAAAAGTATCGGTTCCCTGCATTTACTTGGTATTGGATCAATACCAAAATTCCCAGTATCACCACCTCTAATATAAACGGGGTAATGAATGGTAGACTTTGACATTTTAATCATGTGTTACAAACCCATTCAAAAACAGTCAGGATTTTGTGATTTGTCAAAATATGGGTCCTTTAAAGTAAAAGAAAAGGATCGCCATGGGTGATCGCTCTGTAACCTCAAAATGACCACATCCTGCACAGGTCAAAGAGAAGGTCAGTGTTCTCCCTGATGGACGCCCACCCTGTCGTTCACCCGCAGTTTCTCCTGGGCCCAATACATCCTGACTACAAAATTCCCAGCACATACACAGATACACATACTGCTAGCCAAGGCCATCTGAACCCTCTTTTTAAACACACACAAACATACACACACACACAAACCCTCTATCTCTGGTTGCTGGTCATAACATCTGCCAAGCATTTAGATAAGGAAGTGGGGAGCTGGTTCTGATCACAAGTTTACAGGAATATCATGTACTATTTACAAGACAAGCAAGCTGCAATTAGGACTTCTGAGTTGGTCCAGACAAATCAAACCCTTTACATAAGTGTGTGTCAGTCTGTGAAGGTGTTCAAGTGTATGTTAATATAAAGGAGCGAAGAGACACCGTTTACATAGAAGAGAGTGCAGAAAACAGTGTTTGCCCTGGAGTCATAATTATGGCCATTACACAGCATCCTTTCTTCAGAGACAAAAGATGCATTGTCTGTGCAGAGATACTTGACAAAGACACACCAGCTAGTAGGAGATCACATGCCTAGTAGCTTCCAAAAAAGTCAATGAACCGACAAAACTTCTAAAACTTCTGTACTTCTGTACTAAGCAGTGGCCATCACACATTCAATATTTTAGGTGAATATTTAAGTTCCTTTTCAAATGATATATATATTTTTTTTAAGTTAATTTTAACTTAAGTTAATTAAAATTTTTAAGTTAACACCTAATCACAAAAAGTTGGGACAGTATGTAAAATGAAAAAAACAAAACAAAAAAAAAACGCAGTGGTTCTTACATTTCCTTTGACTTTTGTTTCTTTGCAGACAGTATGAACCCAATATCATTTATATTTTGTTAATATACGTCGATGCCTGCATTTCAGGCCTGCAACAAATTTTAAAAATTGGGACAGAAAAAGGATCTATCACTTTGGAATCTTGCCATTCCTTCTTACAGGACCAGTGCTAGGCATATGGGTGCCCTAAGCACAAAGTGGCGGAAACTTTTGTGATGCCCCATCAATATTTGGGCCCCACACGCAGTGCGTGATCCGCATGGGCAAAGTGCCGGCCCTGACTTCTTACAACACTTAAAATATGTTTTGGCCTTGGATATCCTTCCCATAAGGTAAAAACAGTAAGGGTGCCCATTTGTTCCTTTGTTCCTTGTACACAGAGGGTACTGCCACAGTGACAAGCAACTGTACCATTCTAGGTACTGATTTGTACCATTTTTTTCTGAGAATGTATGGTGCGTAACAATACTGGGCTATTTTTTACATTTTTAATTTCAAAATATTTACTGAGGACAGATAATGACTGCAGGCAGGCCAATCCTGTACCTATACCCTCTTCATCTGGAGCCATGCACATTTGTAATGTGTGCAGCATGTGGTTTTGCACTGTCTTGTTGAAAAATACATGAACATTTCTATTAAACGTGTTGTTTTGGAGGCAGCAAACATTGCTTTGCTAAGTGCAAATTACCTTTGCCAAGGGCTCTGACCAGAAATTGCATATGTCAATGGAAGTCCAAATAGTAATGCTTGACAAAGATTTGTCAAAGTAATACCTTGCCCATGTTATCATATCAGCTGTTGATGAATGATGGTTCTTAATGCAGTGCAAGCAGAAAAATTATGAGTGTCCAGCTTAGGCTTGTTCCCTTTACACATTGAAATTCCTTCAGATTCCTTGATTCATTTAATGATATACACTTTAGAGGATGAAATATGCAAATTTCTTCCAAAATTTTTTTGAGAAACGTTTTAAAACATTTAATTTTCTCACATACCTTTTGACAAACTGGAGATCCACTGCCCATCTTTGTTTGTCAAAGATTCAAACTTTTGTGCATACTGATTTTGTACCAAATCATGAATACAATCACCTGGTGAAAATCACATCTTTTTTTATTACATCATATCCAACTTTTTTCGGAACGTGTTACAGGCCAGAAATGCAGGAATGAATGTTTATTAACTAATGAAATTAAGTTGGTACATGTAACAAACATTTTTAAACTGTCCTAACTTTTTCTGTAAAATGTGTATTACTTTTGAACTCTGTGGATAAGAAATAAAATAATTATATTAGAGATTATTTTATTCTTTTATTTTACCTTCACAAGCCAAATATGACTGCCATCTAGTGTTAGATTTTCAGCTATGTTTATATTTAATTTAATCAAACACCACATTAAATGCCAGTGTAAGACTCTTTAATTAAATGGAGATATGACAAGTATTTACAGCTACAAATACCGGTAGTCAAATGACTTAGCTGTCGCAGGTAGATTAAAAAGCTTCTGAAGACTTCCACAGTTTGCCAAAGGTGGCCTTGAAAAACAAAAAAAAACCTTGCAACATGCATTTCATACTATATTAAGAAATTCTTAAGGTAAACGATTGAAGTAATGAGAAATATTCATTATCAAAATAAAAGTTTTGTTACTGTGCTCTTCAAAATGTAGCAAACTGCATGGAACACATGATGTGACACTGCAATCCTTCCCTTACTACCTCACCATCTGGACTTAAATGCTCTTCTATTGGATTATACAGATCACAGACCTGAAATTCCACTGATAAACAGGAATCAGATTAGATTAATATGGATTATTTATACACAACTACTTGCCTTACTATTTGAATTCATTGCTGCACATAATTACAATAAAATTCTTGGATGCACTTTAACCAGGATTATGGATTTGTAAGTGGAGTTTGTGCCAGTGAATACATTACTGAACATAAGAACAGAACAAACATGTATTCAGCTCATCATAGACAGTTTCTTTTCAGTGTCACATTCTGACGCACTGTAGCCACAACAAACATTCTGCTGATGCTTCATTTCACATCTACTGAATGGGTGTGTATGATTATGGAAGCAAGAATACTGCAAGAGTGTGAGTGTCTATGCCAGAGCTGAAGTGTTTACAAGCATGTGTCTTGGTTTTAGGCTGGCTGGACAGACATAAAACAGTGATAAATTATGGACTCTTGTAGTGCTTCCAAAACACATCACATATCTCCTGATCTCATAGATGGCATCTTTAGAAAAATAGCTATTAAGAGTCCAGTTGCACCTTTGGGGTTCCTGCAGTTCCCACTTTGCCTTTTTTGCATTATGCCAACTACTGTCTGACACAAAGGACCCCTATTTCACTATAAAGTCAACTTTTACCACCAACAATGGTCACCATTTCACTTCAAACTGATTTGGGTGAAAAATTCAGAACTGAAAGGAAGGATTTATCTGAAAATAAAATATGGATAATTAGTCTTTTATCCAAACATTGTCAATCAGACAATACATGTTTGATGTCAAGTTTATCGCTTTAATATTACTAAGAGAGGTTTAACCTTTCAGTCAGTTCTGGCATAAATCTTTCAGGCCTCTGCTAAAAAGCTGAAGATGAACAAGAATTTCACCCAAGCACACCTCCACATCAACAAAAGATTGGCTTTGCTGGGAGATCAAGGTTTTTGGAATGGCCCACCCACATCCCAGACCTGAATCCAGTTGAAAATCTGTGGGTTGACCTGAAGAAGGCTGTGCCCAGGAGATGCCCTCACAATCTGACAGATTTTAAGTGCTTTTGCAGGAAAAGTGGGCAAAGACTGACAAGTCAAGATTTCCCATGCCAATAAATACCTACCCATAAAGACTGAAAGCTCTCATAAAATCAAAAGGTGCTTCAACAGAGTATTAGTTTAAGGATGTGTATATTTATGTAACCACTTTTTTTTCTCTCCCCATCTCCACCCAACCCAAAAAAATCAGTTTATTTTTCAACTGAATTGTACAGATTGTGTGTCACATTAAAGGTGGAAAAAGTCTTTTTAAAGCACTGTTTAACTAGTGGAATGTGTTTTTGAAAGTATAAAACTCTTACAGATGATCATTTTTAACAAAGACATTTCCATATCAGTCAGAATCTTCTAAAGACATCCCATTACCCCCACTAAAGAACACTCAGTTTCCTCTCCAAAGACACCTCATTCATCCTGTAAAGTCACCTCATTTTCCCCCTGTTCCCTGGAGTTCTGCCACATGCTACTGCTGTCTTTTGAGGCAGAAATCATTCACTATGAAAGAGCCTCTACTGCTTAGAAAGGACAAATACTGAGGTCTGAACCACTCAGAGGCCAGACAGATACTTATATTCCAATGCCGTTTGCAGAAAAAATAATAAGAATACTAATAGAGTTTTGTGTTTTACTTAATCAACGTTATTACTTTTTGATTATCACTGTGAAAAGTTGAAGTTAAGGTGATGTTAAACAGGTTGTATTACACTGATGATGTTGTAGTAGTACATAAGGTCCTTCAGGAGCAATGATGGGACAAGGTTCACCATTGTGCAAATAACATAAATAACATTTGATCCCTGGACGGGTCATGACTGAAGTGCCCCTGAGCAAGGCACCTAACCCTCAGCTGCTCCCTGGGTGCTGTGGATAGGGCTGCCCACTGCTTCTGGCACATTTCACAGCCTAGTGTATTCACTAGTGTGTGTTTTCCACTCCATGGATGGGTTAAAAACGGAGGTTAAATTCTGTTGTGTGCAATCACACTGGCAAAGTTGAATCTAATCTAATCTTTAATCAATATTCACCAGAAATTGATATAGTATTTTTATCCCCAGAAGCTAGTTAAGGTTTCACTATGCAAAGCAAAAAGTCACAATCAACACCATACAGGAACAGTGGCTAATTTTTATCATCCATTCAGAAAGTTTTTATACAAATGCAGTCATGCAGATGTCATTTTTTCCAGTAACGCCCATGTATTTTCCAGCAGGACAATGTCAAACCACATTCTGCCCAGATTACAGGTGTGTGGTTGCATAAAGAGCCTGTGGGTGCTAGACTGGCCTGCTTGCAGACCTGACCTGTCTCCATTTGAGAATGTTTGGTGTATTATTAAGTGGCTCGTAAAAATGTGCTGCTGAAGAACTGCATAAAGGAAGAATGGAACTATTCTTTGCTAAACTTGCTAAACATAAACTGGTGTATCCAGTGAGCAAACATGCTATGAACAGTAAGGGTAATGTTACATAGTGGTAAAGACCTGACAGTCCCATTATGTCAGTCACTGAAATTAGCGTTTTTCAAAAAGAGCAATTCAATTAACAAGTATAACACAAATGGGCTTACAGTTACTGTATGAAATGTATCCAATATTCTTAAATTAGTAACAGCATGCTGTAAACCCAAAAAAGTTCAAATGTAAATGTAAGTAAATAAAACAGAATGCAATGACCCATACTTTTTTCACAATAATACATAAAACAGATGTTGAAAGTGAGGCATTTTACCACTTCATGAAAGAAATTAACCAATTTAGAACTCGATGGCAGCAACACATCTCAAAAAAGTTGGGACACCTCTCACTTTTATGGCCATCTTCCATTGTTTGCTACATTTGTAAAAGATCCGCCATCGCTCCTGACCTTTTGAAGTCTTTTTTGAATATCAATTCAATTTCAATGTCAATTTATTTATTTATTTATTTTACGGAATTCCCCCCCCCCCAATATAATGGTAGCCAAGTGACCAACACCTCTACTAGGACTCTCCCAATCGCTTGCAATGTCATTGACTGTAGAAGGTTGAAGACTAGCACAGCCTCCTCCAATGCATATGAAGTCAGTCACCACCTCTTTTTTGAACTGATGCTGATACATCATCGCTGGGCAGCCAACACACTCGGAGGAAAGTACTGGATCAACAGCTCTGATGGATCAGCTTGCAGACGCGTGAGCCAGCTGACACTGCATGGTAGTAGTGATGGGAAGAGTGTGCCATCTACCCACCCTGAAACAGCATGGCTGTCGATGATCGGTATTCAAACTTGCGATGCTTAGATCACAGTGTGAGCGCCTTAGTCCGCTGAGCCACTCGGGGCTCCATATCTAGATTTTATTTTTGCATTTGTAAACAGGTAGAGAAATACATGCTCTTCTCTGGGCTGCCTTTTTATAGTTCCTCACGAACACAGCCAGAGTAACAAATTCAAAACACATAAACTACATATGCAGCACACTGCTCAACTGGAACCTTTATAGTGATGGTTGTTAAGCAGTGTTTTGATAGCTGCAAAACTAAACATCAATTAAACATACTGGACCAAGAGGAAGAGTCCTTCTGACTAGGCACAATGCAATGACAGCACACCCAGAAAACAATTAAACTTTCATTATCTTAAAAACATAGCTTCAATATTCTTTCCCATTGGCACAGGTCTACCCAGGCTTATCCAAGGCTATGTGCCTATAGTCTCTATTGGATGACAGGAAAAAAATGTTTTCATTCAGACAGCAGTGTTAAATGTGGCTGTTGAGAGAGGGGTGTGTGTGTGTGTGTGAGTGTGCGTGTGCGGTATGTGAGGGAGTCATGATGTATGGCATGTACTGTAGATGTATGGCACATGCAGACACAGCAAGTATTATGCAGAGCTGTGGGGGTTATATTCATAAACAAAACCTCAAATCTTCAAAACGGTAACTTCATAGAAAAGAAAAGCAATTAAGTTTAACATACAAAACGGGTAATTTATTCCACTTATAGGAAGTCATGTTGTTATATATAAAATATTAAATATATAAATATATATTTATTTATTTGTATTGCTGCATTTTTGTGTCTGCAAGGTATCTACCTTCATAGTTAGCTCTGTTAAGTGTGGCCTGCTAGCCTTCTGAAGGACTGTTTTGCTAACTTTGAAGTTTGCTGGCTTTCTATCCATTAGCACTGGGGTCCTTTCTTCTGAAAACTTGTAAAGGGATTACTTTACTTACTACGTCCTTCTTTACTTTTGAGTTTCTCTACAAAATTCTATAAAAGTTTAAAGGAACTCGCAGTGAACACAAGTCCTCTACTCTGAAGACAGTCAGGTTTGATGAGAGCTATATGCTGCATGAAATAACAGCTAAAAACAGCTTTAAAAAGCTTACATCTCTGTTTATTAATGAAAGTCTGATCTGTTTAGGTAATACTTGGACTCTATTTCAGCTCACAATTACATCCATTAGTTTTTTTTAGTATTTTTAAACTGTCTCTGTAGTCTGTTAGCTAGTTGAATCTTTAGCCCCTTAGCTAGCTGATTCATTAGTCCATTACTTAGCTGACTCTTTAGTCCGTTAGCTAGCCAACGCTTGAGTCCATTAGCTGGCTGACTCTGTAGTCTGTTAGCTAGCTGACTCTGTATTCCCTTAGCTAGCTGACTCTGTATTCCCTTAGCTAGCTGACTCTGTATTCCCTTAGCTAGCTGACTCTGTATTCCCTTAGCTAGCTGACTCTGTAGACAGCTGTAAGTTGTGACATTCAGTCTAATTCAAACTGCATTTGCTGCCAAGTTCTAGAAAAGTTAAGGCAGTAGTAGATTTTTCAGAGACTAACCATTTAGACATGTAGAGCACAGAACAGAAATCCTGACTTAACTTTACCAGTCTGTCATATTTATTTTTCACCTTTGCCATAGTTCTCATATCTTTCATTGCTGAATTACAGAGCTCAACTCTGCCAATGTGGACAGTATGTGTGTGCGCTTGTGTGTGAAAGATGGAAAGAATGGAAACATCTGCTAGGAGTTGAGTATTCCAGGACCTGATCTGCAGCTCACAGATGAAGGTGTCCATGGTGATCTTTTGGAACTATGAGTAATATAATAAATGACATCATGTGTGAATAAAATCCATGGCCAGGGTAGTCATATAAATAGTTTTGATTTTAGAGAGCTCAATAATCACACAGGGCTTGAGTGATATAGCACTGAAAGGGCTCATATCCAGGTATTTTTTGGTTCCTGGGATTTCGTTTTTCCCATGACATACACATAGGCTACATGTGGGTTTATGTATTAAAAACATTTTAATGACACAATTAACTTTTTTTGCTATTGTTACATTGATTTATATATAAAAAAGACCTCTGTTCTGGTCATCATGCATTGTGCCTCTCATTTCACTTGCTAAACCCAGGAATGTTACATCTGAATGACCCAGCATGTTTAACTGTTGTATACTAAGTGACCTAGCACTGGGTTATGGAAATGACCCAGATTTGGGTTTTTAACCCAGCATTTTTAAGCGAATGATTCAAGTTTTCAATGTTTATAATCTACTTCAATCTATTATTTGAAGAAAAAAAAATACTTAAGATTTTCCACAATAAAAGCCCTTTAAAAGTGATTTACATTATGTTTAATAGGTTTATCAGCATCAACAGAAACTCCACTAATAATACAGTAATGATGCAATTTTAAATGTTAAAATTACTCTTAAAACTACTTTCAACAACAACACAAATGCACTGCTGACACTGTGTGGAAAAGTTATAAAGACCACTGATTCATATTTGTACTTTATCTACATTACTCAAGACTTGTTAACTCAAGTGGGTTTGATGAATTTAAGTAAAGTGATGATTGAAATTTGACAATCATAAAACCAGTTAATAGAGCAATGTTTAATACTACTGGAGCCTGTTTAATTAGTGACTACATTAAATTAGGTCAGTAGCGAGTGCTCACAGCTACCATAATTTTTGGTTACTTAAAGATAGTACCAATATTGATTTGGAAAGATTCAACACTTATGCCCTTGTGGTCAGTGTAGGAGCAGGGAAAAACATCAGCCGCAGCAGCGTGCGGTATAAGGAAGAACAGATACAGCTGCAGAGCTGACTGAATAAGGCAGCTCATGGGGTGCCTGTTTGGATTTCCACACACACAGTTTCACCACAGCCGGGTTGGGCCGACCACTACCCTGCAGTGCCAGACTCAGCACAGCCCTGCACCCGCATTACACAATCATCTCCCTGCAATTAAAGCTCATGGTGTATTACAAAACCCCTTTCTCCCACAAAAAGCCCTTGGCACCAGACATCAAATATTTCTGAAAGGAAAAGCAGGCAGTTTGTTGGAAGCGTTTATGAAAAGCTTTGAATTCTCCATCTCACTGCTAAACTTCTAATTAAAGCTGGCTGCCAAAGACAGACAGATAGATGAAGAAGAAGAAATAGTTACAGATGCAACTTTTAATATGTACTCAAAAGAGCCTTAATGATCACTACACACACACACACACACACACACACACAGTATATTATTACTAGGAGCAGCAAAAAGACAAAAAAGAAAATAAGAAAACAAAAGAGTATTTATAGTATTTTGAGATCAACAGTATGAAGCGTGTCATGGCAGTTGGAGAGCCTCTCCCAGATTTCAGAGAAAATGCTTGCAGCAATTGGCCTGCTGACAGCTGACATCATTCTCACCAAGCAGAACCTGAGTACAAATTTCCAATTCTCTCAACCCAAAGACTGTTTATAAAGATGAGATCTGACATTAATATGGATATTGGACTCTGCAGTCAATGAATCTCTACTCTGTCCTGTATCTCAGCACTTATACTTTCCCCATATACAGTAGATAACACATCCTGGCTTCATGGCTCCACATCGCAAACATACTTGAACATTATGATATAATCTGTAATTTGGTTTTGACATAAATATAAAAAACAAAGAGTGTAATATTCATCCCTGTATGCAGAAATTATGATTTTTATTAGATAAAACAAACGCCATGTACTATAGACTCAAACGCAATTAAATGTTCATTTCCTGGACATAGGCATGAATTAATGGAATTGTATGTAATACAGAGATGCCTCCATCTATCTCTACAGTTCTTTTCCCACGATCCCCCCCTGCTCGATCTTGAGGCAGGAAATAGGCAAAGGTCGAAGGTTGTGTCAATGCCTGCAACAACTGGGATTTTAATTAAAGTGAGACTGTCTCAAAAACAGCAACAGAGAAACGGCAACTACAGAATCTCTACACAACCAACAACAGAGAGAGAGAGAGAGGGAGAGAGAGAGAGAGGGGAATGGGTGGATGTCAGACAGCGGAAGAGAATTTGCAGACTATTACAGAGTAATTGTATCTCCTTGGTCGTATTCTCTTTCCATTTTGTTATGCTTCATTCCATTAGCCTATAGCCCATTAAATTAGACATGTCTTATTATTTCAGAAGTTATGTCACTACAGTTAAATTTTCCTTGCAGCATATGGAATAAATTGTGAGTCGAAATGCTGTTACTGTGTTAGAAACTGTAAGTTTTGGAAAAATAAACGTTACAGCAGGCCATGTCAAGACACTACGTAATGTTAAGCTGTCAGACAGCTGACTACATACACCAACAGATATGCATAAACATGCTTAAATACAGTGAACACCGGGGTATCCTACTCCTTACAAATCCTAAAGCCATTCCACTGCAGCATGTATTGTAGACACAAGCAGGTAAACATAGGATGGTATGAAAAGGTGCAAAGGGGAGGCTGGCCTTACCTTGTGTCCGGTGGGCGGCTGTGTGGGATGCCTCGCTGGCTATCGATATCCATACCTGTACTTGTCTGCATGGGGTTGAGACTGGGACTGCAACACAAAGGGGGCAAAAACAGTGAACATACTTCTTCCTCTTGGCACACCTTCACACAGCACAATGCAGCCTAGCTAGAAAAGTCAGCTTGTGACAGACTACTCAGAAGAGGAAGGCAGTTAGTACTTAAATGTAACTTATACATGTATTGTTGATGGATTTGTACTTTCCTCAATGTAAGCTAGCTACTTTAACTTCTACTTAAACATATTTGTGAGAGATCTAACTGCAACTGGCTCTTGACCTTTAGCTACTAATTTCCTAGTTGGTTTTAATTTCTGTTGTGATGTTGAAAGCAGGTGGGCTGTTTTGTTATTTTTTTTAAAAATCTCATTTTATAACTTTTTAGATAAAGAATGCAAAATAACTAAATATTCATAATACACATATGTGACGCCGCCAGGGAAAACCAGGTCAAAGTCATTCTTTTTTTTCAAAATGTGTTTTTTTCAAAACAACTTTTTTGTGAATTTAAGTTTTATTTTTGATCAAAATATGTACTCTGATAGATATCTGAGACTGTTATCTTTCATTTACAGCAATAAGACTGAGTGGATAAGTTTTGTTGCTAATGTGAGTGACACAATATTGACACGATATCTCAATAAGTTGCCCAGTGACTTGGGCCTGGTTTTCCCTGGCGGGGTCACAAATTTCAACACTGTATATATGTTTTTATACATTTTGGCACTTTATATGTATATCTTCCCATTTCTTCTTGATTAAGTCTTAATTGCTCTCTTGTGTAAAGACACCTTCATGATTGCAGCTCAGTTTCATTTACATTTACAGCATTTGGCAGATGCTCTTATACAAAGCAACGTACAGCAGTGTTTTGTTTACATTAAGAGAATTATCTCAGTTAGTACAGACGGGTTAGAGTCCAGACTACTCTTCAGTTCAGACACTGTTAGAACTAAACCATCACTAATACCTAGAAAGAAGGAAAGATACACAATTATACACAATATAAGAGCTTTACAATACATTACAATAAGTCTTTTAAACTAGTGCTGCTTAAGTGCTCAACAAAGAGATGGTCTTCAATCTGTGTTTGAAGACTGTGAGGGTGTTTGTTCCACCACCTGGGTGCCAGTACAGAGAAGAGCTTTGATGCCAGTCTTCCGTGTGTCTTGAAGGATGGCGGGTCAAGCTGAGCCGTACTAGAAGCTTGAAGGGTTTGAGGTACGGCTCGAGACTTGACCATTGCCAATATGTAGGGAGGGGCTGGTCCATTTTTTGCTTTGTAGGTGAGCATCAGGGTTTTGAATCTGATGTGAGCAGCTACAGGAAGCCAGTGAAGTGAACACAGCAGTGGTGTGACGTGAGAGAACTTGGGCTGATTGAAGACCACCTGAGCAGTTGCATTTTGAATCAGCTGCAGGGGCCTGATGGCTCGCATATGAAAGCAAGGAAGACCTCACAACACTTAAAAGATGCTTTAGGACTGAGGATACCTAATGATGAAGTGTTTGCAACATGTGGTTTTGCATTGTCTTGTTGAAAAATGCATGGACATCCCTGGCAAAGATGCCATCTTCAAGTGTACATTTCTGCATTAATGCTGCCATTACTGAAGTGTAAATGAGCTTAGCCAAGGGCAATGACACAATCCCATACATGACAGACCCTGGCTTTTGGAGTTGTTGCTGATAACAGTCTGGATGGTCCTTTTCAACTTTGGTGCGGAGGACTTTATGTAATCAATTTCTTCCAAAAAAAGATATGGAATATTATTAGCACACCTTCACAGTGTACAATGCAGCCTAGCTAGAAAAGCCAGCTTGTGACAAAAAAAAACTCAGAAGAGGAAGACAGTTACTTAAATGTACCTGTTAAATGCACTTAATCAAATTTTGATGGATACTTTCCTCAAAGTATGATAGGTAGATTTTGTGAGAGATCTCACTGTAATTGGTTCTTCACATTCAGCTTCTAATTTCAAAGTTGGCTTTAATTTCTGCGTTATTGAAAGCAGGTGTACTGTGTTTCTGTAACTTCTCATTTTGGAACTCTGTAGACCAAGAATGCAGAGGTACTCCATAGTCCTAGTACATTTATAACACTGTATATACTGTATGTTTACATTCAAGAGCACATTATATTTACAGCCTGTTGCACTATACTTTTTACAGCTTATTTATCTTCCCATTTCTTCTTAATTAAGCATTTAATTGCTGCTTTATGTAAAAGCACCATCAGGATTGCTGCTCAATTTCGTTGTGGAATGACAATACAGGAATATTGTCCAAAATAGAAGAACAGTAACAGTAACAGCAACTAGTACAACTTGGCTTTTAGCTCTTCTGCAGTTCTACAAGCCACTCAGTAAGAACTCATTTACGAAGGCTACTCTACCCCTACTCAAAGCATCCCAGTAAACACGCGATGTTGTTCAACAAATGATCTGCAGTGAAAAGTTTGTGAAGATAGAAGTCTTGCAGGTCATGCCTCACCCTGACCGCCCGTGATCCTCTGCGCGCTGGTTCACTCTCATCAGGGTTGGCAAACCGCTAAAATTGTGGAAATGTCACGCACGTGTTTATCCTCGCTCCTCCACGCCTCTGTCTCGCGCGCCTTTACGCATCGCCGTCGTTTTCCATGCACGCGCGGTCACTTTCTGTCCTGCTCGGCTTCCCTCGGAGACTTTAGCATTCTGCAACTCCCACCATTTCTCCCGGAGTCCTGCCCCACTCAACAGTCGCTCCTCTGTTTCCCTCCCTGCCTGCACACACTCGCTCTTTAATTGAGAGAGCTGCATACATATTCCAGTCATGACACGATGGTGTGATTCTGTGCCAAATCACCACCACCACCACCCCTTCACTCAGCGCATCACCGGCCCGCACACACAGACAAAAAGGGATGACAGCGTCTCAGCAAAGGACATTCAACCGTAGTCTGTTTAGGCAGCTCACCTAATTCAAAACTGCTTTACAGGTACGAACAAACAAGTATAATACATTACAAAGAGCACGTGCATTAGCTAGGTAGCTAATGCCCATTTTATACAAAGTACAAGGTTTTCTACAGGACTGCTCACATCATGTGATGTTACAGTCGGACTAGCTGCTCATACAAGGTACATTGCTCTTTGCCAAATTTATTATACTTAATTAATTACATCAACTCATTCCTAAAGTTGAACTTGAAGTGGGTGAGTTAGAAAAGGTAAAAACAACATTCGCCCAAACAGGTCCTGTGTCTGACGCCTATTGCCAATTACTAACGAAACAGCGACATCTTCTGGCCTAAGTGCTGCAGCACACCTCTACAGTACAAAAGTTTCCCCCTAAGGCCAGTCGAAAAATTTCCAAAAACAGCACAAGCAATATTTAGAGCACTGTTGTGCACCCGTTCCTCTTAGCTCAGCGTCGGCGAAGTTTACGTTTTTATAGCTTCCCAGCTCGGACTGAGCTCAGGAGGCAGTGGCTAATAAACATTTGTCGGACCACTTTATTATTTCGCCTCATACGAACGTTTGTAGCAGACATACAAGATCACTGTATTTTTTACGGTGAAAAAATGGCAACCACAGCTGCCAGTTTTTCACCGTAAATTTGACAAGATTTTTTACAGTGTATGTACACCAATCAGTTTCCCCTAAAATCCCAAGTAATGATTGATCATGAAATGTACCATTTCATTGCAAAGTAAATTTTCCAAGCAAATGTTTTCAATTTGATCATGCATGAAATAGTTTCACTGTTAACTGGGTTAGGAAATCAGGTTACTTTATTTTTATCATGTCAACATAATGATCCATACATATATTTATAAGTGACAAAATGCATTATTTACAGAAATTGAATGCAAAAATTATGGTTTTTGCTAGTATATGCATATTACGGAATATATTTGTTATAAACAGTGCACGTATATGTTACATTGAAATCCTGTATTATTTGCGGGAAAAATATGTAAAAATTAGCGTTTTGGCTGGTGTTTTTATTTACGGCATTTCACCGTTGAATAAACTGTGTTTAACCTATTTTCCATTTACGGTGGTAAACTGTCATGGTTTGACAGTTTTTCACCGTAAAATCTACGGACATTTTTTACAGTGTACCTGAAAACCTAAAACCCCAAAAGGTCGGAGAAGATGGGTGCAGTACCTTTGCTTTTTAACAGCTGCACTGCTCAAGCTACACGGCAGAGTTAGGGTTGCCACCTTTCAGATCTTGAAATAAGGGACACCCCTTAAGGGACACTAAAATTGCCCTCCGAAGATGCCGTTTTTAAAATCTCACACCATTTTCCGGTGTATTTTAGCAATGCAGACAGTGCTTTTCATTGGTCATGACTTACACTAGTGATGGGCTTTTATGGCTCATTTTACTAAAAAAGAGCCGGTTCTTACAGCTCTAAAACAGCTGACATTTTTTCTTTTTTTTCTTTTTTTTTTTTTGTTGCTTAGCTTAAGCTAGCAATAAAATAATGTCAATTCAACAGTGACGTAAATTAAATAAATGTAGAAATGCAAAAAGACCTCAAATAATTTTTATGCATGGAAATGTAGAAATAGATTCCTCATATAAATGTATGTATGTAAATTTTATGACAAAATGTATTTATTAATTCATTTTTTTTGTCTATACAATCACTTGTGTGTATTTATTTATTCATTCATTCATTTATATGTGCATTTATTTATTTATACTTAGGAAAGAATGGGTTGCCATCACTCAAGATTTTGCCCAGAAGCTGATCTCCAGTAGGTTAAGGCAAATTGCAGAAGTCTTAAAGAAGGGTCAGCAATATAAATATTAAGTCTTTACACTGGATGTCAAGTGAAACAATGTATGAAATGCTTGTAATTATACTTTATTTGAAAATCTCCAACTGTACTTCCTTATGGTACCTATTTACTTTAAATCCTGACCTACCCCCCATTGGTTGGAGCATTGGTTCTAGAGTCTGGAAAGCAAAAGGCATTGTAGCTTTCTCCAGTTGATTTAGAGATGGAGCTTTGAACTCATTTGAGCAGCTTAAAGATGTTTGTCATTCACAACAGTGACTTTTATATTTTTCCAAAACAGACATTTTATTCAATCACCACAAATGGGTGGAAATTTTAGATTTCATCTTACAGAATTAGAGAAGCAACTTATTTCAAGAAGCTTAGAGAGAAATGTTTCAGTTTTATAATCTACTCTGTTCAACATGGAGCCTTCATGCTGCGATACAGGTTAAAATGTGACTCCGGGAGGGAGATCTAAGTCTTTCATTCAGCAACAGGGAATGGTTAAATATCAGTAACTGAACCTTCCCTATGTGCACCTCTATCAATGTATCAAATTCTAAATTAATTCACAGGTGATATCCTAGTCCACCAACAGAAAATGTTTCCTAAAACATCTTATAAATGTTTTAAATGTTCTGTCAAAGTGGGCACACTTATGTATGTCATCCGCTTGGTGATTTTTCATTTTGCTATCTCTCAACCTAGAATTAAAATGAATTATTTGAGGGTTTGCATCATTTCCTTTACAGAACATGCATACAACTTTGAACATCTGATTTTTTTTTATTTATTGCGAAGCAAACGACAAATAGGACAAACCAGAAAACTTCAGTATGCATAACTATTCACCCCCCTAATGTCAGTACTTAATAGAGTCACCTTTTGTGGCAATTGCAGCTGCAAGTGACTTTGGATAAGTCTCTATGAGCTTGCCACAGCTCTCCACTGGGATTATAGCACTGTAATTGAGCACCATCCATCTTTCCCTCGACTCAGACCAGATTCCCAGTCCTTGATGCTGAAAAAACATCCCCACAGCATCTTTCACTGTGGCAATGGTGTTCTTGAGGTGATGAGATGTATTGGGTTTTTGCGCCAGACATAGCGTTTTGACCAAGTTTGGTCTCATCTGACCAGAGCACCTTCCTTCATACATTTGGGGAGTCTCCCCAAATCTCACTCTTTTGGCAAACTCCAAATGAGGCTTCCTATCCTGGATGAGCTGCACTACCTGAGCAACTTCTGTGGGTTGTAGACATCGCCTCATGCTACCTCTATGGTGAGAGAACTGACAAAATGCAAAAGTGACCAAAACATCAGCCAGAAAGGATGAGAACAGAGAAAAGGTCTATGGTCACCACCTGCAGAACCACTCCTGTATAGGGGTTGTCTTGCTAATTTCCTCTCATTTCTACCTGTTGCCTGTTCCATTTGCACAACAGCAGGTAAAATTGATTCACAGTCAGTGTTGCTTCCTAACTGGACAGGTTGGTTTCACAGAAGTGTGGATGACTTGGAGTTACATTGTGTTGTTTAAGTGTTCCCTTTATTTTTTTGAGCAGTGTATATATATATTCCTCATTTCACTTCACAAACTTTATATATATATGGATTTGATCAAACACGGTGGATCAACACCAGCAGATGACATGGCACCTCAAACCATCACAGACTGCAGAAACTTCACACTGGTCTTCAGACACCTTGGATTTTGTGCCTCTCCACTCTGCATGAAACTCAAAATGTAGTTTCCTCTGAAAAAAGGACTTTGTAACACTGAGCAACAGTCCAGTTCTTTTTCTCCTTAGCTAAGGCAACACACTTCTGACATTGTCGTTCTGTGCTGATATTAGGAATGTGACAGTTGTAGCCTGAGTATACAGTATTTGTACTGCTTGAATAGTAATTTACTCAAATGTGAAATTTTCTAATAATTTGATCAACGGGATTTCTGATTTGTATGAACTAAAAGCCATACTGACCAACAATAAAACAAAATATGTTTTATTATGTAAATATGTAATATGTCACTTTACATTAAAGAATATAAAATTACATTAAAGTCTGAAAGAAAATTAACTTTATCACAATATTTAGATCCATTAGTAACACGTATGTGGAGGTAGTGAGGGGTGTAATGGTAGCTGAAGGACTATTTCTGATTGGTTGAGATTGTCCTCCAGTCCTGCAGGGGGTGGTTCCAGAAAAATATGTCACACCAACTTTTAAGTGTTTTGGTTCAGAGCTGAGGAAAATTCCTATTTTAAAAATGTTATCAGCTACCAAAACGCCATTAAATGATCATAGGTTGGTAATCTGTTGATAAAATTAATATATTAGCCTTTTTAACAGCAAACTGATTATAAAAGTGGCATTGCATATATAGCTGTTTACTATATGTCACCTGGTGTAAAATCGAATGTCCTCGTCCGAGCCAACGAAACGTGGTAAACCAAATGTTATCTGGATGCGTAACTCACGTAGCTGATTTCTCAGCACCTCTACTACAAGTAAGAAGCATATCAAGGTTCTGGAGTGGCCTAGCCAGTCTCCAGACCTAAACCCTATAGAAAATCTTTGGAGGGAGCTCAAACTCTGTGTTTCTCAGTGACAGCCCAGAAACCTGGCTGATCTGGAGAAGATCTGTGTGGAGGAATGGGCCACAATCCCTGCTGCAGTGTGTGCAAACCTGGTGAAAAACCACAGGAAACGTTTCACCTCTGTAAAGGCTACTGTACCAAATATTAACATTGATTTTCACAGGTGTTCAAATACTTATTTGCAGCAGTAACACACAAATAAATTATTAAAAAATCATACATTGTGTTTTCCGCATGTTTTCTTTTAGGTTATGTCTCTCACAGTGGACATGCACCTAAGATGAACATTTCAGACCCCGCCATGATTTCTAAGTGGGAGAACTTGCAAATTCACAGGGTGTTCAAATACTTATTTTCCTCATCGTAGCACCAAAAAGGGTTAATCTGTTATTAAAAGCTTTACATCATAACTACAGCAGAACCCTTTTGGGGCTATATACTCTAGATCAGTGTTCAAAAAGATTATGTATAAAGGCATCAATCTGAAGAACCCCTTAACCATGGAAAGAACACTTTATCCATGAGAAGGGTTCTTTGAGTGTTAATGGTTCTATATAGATACATTTTCTTTACTAAAGAACCCTTGAAGAACCATATATGTGTTGTTTCTGAAAGACTGATACCTTTTGATCAAGTGTGGGTGATGGACAGATCAAAGCCTATGTGAGCCTACTTTTATTCAGGAGAAAGGAAATTGAAGTTGTTTGTTATTAACCTTTTAATTACACAATATCTTATGTTGTATATTAGTTTGAAGTTCATTAAAGTTAACACTCACATTTGAAAAAAAGTGCAGTCAATTTAATAAGCATCCTACACTTAGTACCGAATGGGCAGAGAAAGTTAAAGCAGGAATCAGTCACCAAAACAACGTTTTTGAAGGTGATTATTCATTATTTATACACTTTCTTCTATAAAATACAACTCATATGAGAACTAATTATTTTGTAGCCCCTTAATTAACCAACATATGCTCCACAAAACAGGTCCCCTAAATGCAGCCATATTTTAAAAGAATCCCTGACACATCAAGTCCAGTAGGTGGCAGTATAATGGCTATTTCAAAATCAGTGGAGAAGGTTGCTCCTTCAGTGCTAGTTATGATATAAAAGTGTCAGAACATGCAACACATAACATATTGCTGATTATTGGGCTGAGTTCCCAAGCTACCCCCCCCATCTACTCCTGAAAGCATCCACAATGGAAATGTGAGTAGAGACAGTAAAGCAAGGGAAGAATGTGGCCTGTTTTCTTTTATAGAATGTGCACAACGGAGTGTGTGTGCATCATATATTTTGGTGAAGAAGTGGCACTAGGATGTATTACAGGTAAAAGGTTAGTCAGTGGAGGTAGTGTGATGCTCTGGGAAAACTTGAGTTCTGGCATTCATGGCAAAAGTATTTCCTAATGGCAAGTGCCCAATTTAAGCAAAATAACTGCCAGACCTGTTCAGGAATGATTTGGCTATGACAAAAAGGTAAATTCACCAGATCTCAGCTCAGTATAGCATCTGTGGGATGTGCTGGCCAATATAAGTCCAATTCATGGCAACTCCACCTTGCAGCTTACAGGCATTAAAGGATCTAATATCTTGGTGCCAGGTAACACAGGGCATCTTGAGTAGATTTATGGACTCCATGCCTAGACAGGTCAGAGCTGTTTGATTGGTCTACCTCTTCAGATTAGGCAGTTTTGTCCCATCCTTCCAGGATCCTCTTTTTGAATGAGTTTGAAATGTTTATATGTTATGGCTGATTGGTGTTTATTTGTAAGCACACATAGAGACAAATACAGTAATAAGATTCTGCACATCTTTATATAATAGTGCTTAATTCAGAAACTTAGATACTCAGCATAATTAACATCATGTCCGCACCTAGAGACAGTAAAACTTTTTGTTTCTAAATAATGTAAAGTCAATGAAACCCCTCAGCTACAGTTCTACAATTCAATCAATTAGCTAGAACAGCAATTTATTCAGATTTGGGTTTTTTAAGTTTACATTTCATCCAGACACTCATGGCTTTGCCCAATTCTTTGACCTCTGAATTTAATTTAACAGGTTAGCTAGGAAATGTTATTTCACAGAGACATTGGTGACAGAGACAGTGACAAAAAACAGTCCAACTAACCTACACTGTGACTGCCATTTCTAGAGAGAAAAAGTATGTTAAATACAATCCACATTTGCTTTCCTGGGCCTAGTTAATATAACCACAGACAATATACCACCTACTGAGTCATATTCTAGCAATGGAATGTGTAACATGGAATTTTCATGTGTTTGAACTTTATCATGGTCAACTTTATAGTGCCACATCAACAAATAATGTGTTGTTCATAATTTAAAAATAGTTATATTTTATATTCATTGCATGTGAAGTTGACATATTTCCCACTTTTTTGTTTGTTTTAATATTGATCAGTCTAGCTTACAGCCCATGAAAATCAAAATATAGTTTCAGATTATTAGAATATTTTATTTTGAGTTTGAATAAATTACTATTGAAACAGAATCAACCTGAAAAGAAAAAGCTTAAAATATGTCACTAAAATATTGTCATATTGAATTTGAATTAAATTATGATCACACTTTTTAAAGATATTCTCATTTCTGGAGATGTACTAGTACATAGCTCTATATAAATAAGCTAGTAGTCTAAACTTGGAACTAGTACTTCTCACTTCTCAGTATGCAGAAACAGCTGGACTGGTTGATGTTATCAATTCAGTGATGTTACTTTTTCTATGTAACATTTGTGTAACATTGAGAGAATTGTTCATATGTGCATGAAAGAGTTAATGTTATATGTAGACTTTGACAAAAATCATTGTGTTTGCTGAGTTTGTTTAAAACCACAATGTTACATGAGCGATGGAAGCATTCAGTCATGTAAACATAGCATGCAGCCGTGTAAACATTGCCATGGCTGGTGGATATTTGGGATGATTTTGGGGGGATTTTGAGTGTTCCTGAATGTGTAAACTTGACTGCATATGCTTATACTCATATATATATAAATGTCAGAAAAGCAGTTTTGCACCATTGTACAAAACTAATCTTCTGACATTAAGTTAAAAGATGATATTCATGCATCTTGGCCAGCATGTTTGTCCAATTTGATAAAAATTGAGAACATCATCAAGTACATGTTTATTACTGTTTGGACACAATTTGAACAACAACAAGAGTATCTGCAGATATTTTTTATTTAATTACGTTAGTGGATCAAAGCCTTATCTCAGTCATATCTAACCATAATAATTAAATATGATTTGAGGATTGTTATATAGAAATCATTGTATCCTGAATGATTTCACATGTTTAAGTAATTAAACAATGTCACTGAATGCATTTTGGATGCTGTATACAGTTTTCAGCTAGCATAATTTATATCGCCCAACTCTCACATCTATAACACATTTAAACGTACAAAAAGACTGTTGTTTCTTTGCTCAAAAGCTAAAGAAGCTGTGGAGCTCCTGACCTTGCATTATTGTCCTCTGTATTACTGATCTCAGCTGAGATCTTACTTACCTATACAATACAGCGGTTCTCCAAGAGCTCAGCATATGGGAACATTTTCATGTCAGCACTCATGATTTCCTATATGTACTGTAAACATCCCATTATCCAGCCATCATAAGCATTTTACTATTGACTGCTTGCTTATTAAGCACTTCACATTTTTACCTGTTGATTTGCAGGCTAAAATGTGGCAAATATGGTCTATTCTGTTAGGGAAACTTCTAGAACCTGTCATTTGAACTATAGCACGCATATGATTTTTTATTTGATGCGTTGGAAAATCCGGCTTTAATAACTTCAGAAGAAAAAGAAGAACTAGAATGGCTTCTGAGAGGCCCAAATTGTTTGTATATTTCAGCCCAGTTATCATAGATTATTCAGCTGTAACCTGACTGGTTTGTCCTGAAATGATTTTAAGGATTACTGGTTTACAAGATGTTGGTTGGGTTAGTGTATATGATTTACCTTTATTCAGTAAATGATTTTGATTGTGATATGCCTACTTTATTGAGACCTGCAGACATACAAAAATTAGAATTATTAGAAAAGTTTATTGTTGTTCATTAATTAATTCTAAAAGGAAAACTCATGTATCTTATATTCACTACATGTAAAGTGACTTACAGTACCAGTGAAATGTTTCTCAGTCAGCTTTATGAGGTAGTCACCTGGAATGGCTTTCAGTTAACAGCTGTGTCTTGTCAAGAGTTCATGACTTGCATTTCTTGCCTCATAATGTGTTTGAGACATCAGTTGTGTATCTACTTTGAAGAATCTAAAATCTAAAACATGTTTTGGTTTGTTTAACACTTTTAAGTTTACTACATGATTCCTTATGTGTTCCTTCATAGTCTGGATGACTTCAGTGTTCATTTACAATGTAGAAAAAAAATAATAAAGAAAAACATTGAATGAGAAGGTTGTGTCCAAACATTTGACTTGCACTGTATTTCAAGCCTTTTTTATTTTACTTTTGATCAGTATGGCTTATAGCTCCTGAAAATCAGAAATCCAGAATCTTAAGTAATTGCAATATTTAATTTGAGCTTAAGTAAAATTCTATTCAAACAGTATCTCTTACATGCATACCTGGGCTTTCTAAATGACAACTCAGTTCTCTTGTTTATTAGCAATTTTAGCCTTGCACCTCCAGTTCTACACTGAAACACAACATTTGGACTTGAAAATGAAAGCGGAAATTATCCAATCAAGATTGTTTATGGTGTCTACATACAGCCAAGCTACAAATCAACATAATTACCAAGTAACAGCATAATCAATTATGTTTTGATTTACAATAGATGGGGATGAAATTCATGTCTGCTTATCTAGGAGGCCTAGATACAAGCTGTACTCCAACAGTTTGTACAGGTTGTAGTCCAGCTGGGCTGCATTTCTGGAGCGCTACACCATTACAGAGTGTTACAATCAAAAGGATCCTATGATTACAGCTTGGAAATGCAGCTTATACTTTTGACAACTTTCAAGGATGCTATGCTGGTGTCCTTTACAGTCTTCTGTTGGACGTATTCATTTGCACACACATCTCAAGTTAAATGAAATGCTGGTAAATCACATTTGCAGAATTCATGTTTAAAAACTACAGTCAATGTCAGCTTTCTAAATGTGTAATAACAGACTATCAGCAATCAGTTTTTGTTTGTAAGAAGGTCTGACCATGAGGATAGCCAATACTAGCAGTAGAATTGCTACACAAATTGACACATGTTTAAAAATGTTTTGTTTGCCAACTATTATAAACTATATTCTTTATTAATTTGTGCATTCTGGTGGGAGTTGACTCTTTTCCAAATGTGAAATAAATAAAATTGGTAAAAAAATAAATTTGGTAGATAGTTCTATAACTTAAAATAATACAAAATGAACATCTTTAATAGAACAGTGCTAATGAAGACCCACCTTTCTCTGTTGCAGCTTTCGTAACACATATAAACCTGATCAAATTATATTTATGAACAAATGCAGACAGATTTGGACAAATTTTTAATAAATCCTCAAATGTTCACATGAATGTTGACACTAGCTACTAGAAATCAAAAGCTACATTTTGACATTTACCTTGTTTTTACCACTACTTACTTGTCACTGTGGTGGTACATGCAGGGTATGTTTTCAGGACCTTTAGTTAGGGAATGTAACTGGACCAGATTATGTTTTTTTTTTGTTGTTGTTGTTTTTTTTTTTTTTTTAAAGATATAAATGCATTGTACCTTGGAAGTAAACACTTGGACCTTAAGGATCAAGGACCATAAGGTAAATAAACATGTGCCTTTAAATGTAACATTGATTTTGAATTTGGAGTCAAAGAAATACTGACCTGTGCAGTACCAGTCTTGCCCTGAAAATATACATATGTGTTTGAATTGATTAAAAATAAATTAATTGAAGCTAATCCCGAGATCTTTCCCGAGAAGATTAACTGTCCATATCCTTCCATTTCTCAAAACTAATGTCTTATTTCCTTCCGGATGTAAGACAGATATAGAAATGCTTTTGCAGTGAAGTCAATTCTGCCTGTAGGAAGGAAGAAGCATCTCTTTCACCACAGTGTTACACACAGGAATTTGACCTCCACCTTTATCCCATCTGTGCTGTGAACACACACATGCTCCAGTGAGAACACATGTGCCCAGGGCGGTGGGCAGTCCCATTATCCAGGTGCCTTGCTCAAGAGTGCTTCAGCTGTGTCCTGCTTGTTTATGGGATCTAACTGGCAACCTTTCGATCCCAATCCAATTTTTCTAACCTATAGACCACGGTTGGCTTGTAATTACCAGCTATTCCCTTTGCACCGCTCCACAAAACACTACCATAGTTTTACACTGTCAATGAAAAATTTTATGTTTAATTAATAGAAACCTCCAAAAGCACTTGGAATTGAGGAATGTTCAAATAAAATAAAAAATCTAATCAAAACAAAAAGTTGATTTCTCACAAACATTGTTATACATGTACAACTAGCAGTGAAATGCTTTGATGACTGTCCGTTCCTGTAGAGCAATGAAAGAGTATAATTAGAGATTATATTAAGTAACACAAGAGCAGAGTAGTAAGTAAAAAGCAAAGTCAAGGATGTAAGCAGCTGCAATGTGTATTCACATCTGTTATAAAAGTGAGGTGAAAAATGTGCCAGTCAGTGTGATACATAATACTGTGCAGAGAGGCATGAAGAAATGTGCAAAAGTGGTCTGAGAGAGTCCAGCTTGTGTGTGTGTGTGTGTGTGTGTGTGTGTGTGTGTGTGTGTGTGTGTGTGTGTGTGTGTGTGTGTGTGTGTGTGTGTGTGTCCTAATGACTGTTCTGGTTCAGGGACCAAGTAGCTTGCACGTTGTGGCTGTTGCTGCCACATAATTAAATAATTGGACTGTATCTAGATTGTATCCAGATTTTTTATAGTCTTGACAGGCAAAAATTACATGAAATCACATTTTAGCAAATCAGATTCAAGTCACATTTGATGTTGGTTTGAAATGTGATTAGAATTGGATTTTTACAAATCCGTCATGGTCTGTATGATCTAACCACTCGGATTTCAACGTGCCTTTTGAATCATTTGCATTTTGATACATAGCGATTAAGTCAAATCCAGAGTGATTGAGATGTGAAAAGCAAAGCACCTTTCTTCACAGTGTAGCCAATAATGACTCCAGTACACGACATTGCTAGTGTATACCAGCCTCTCCCGACTCCTAAATGTGTCTGTTGTGACATCAATCGCAACTGGACAGTAAAACTGGAGGGCAAGATGATTCACTTCCATCTGTGTTTGAACATCATGTTACCAGCATGGCTGTGTAATTACTGATGCCTATGTCATTACTACAGCAACCCGTGGAGATAATCATGTCTGAACATTCAAATCTGTACTGATCACTTGCTAATGACAGATCTGATTTGAAAAACAAATCTGATTTGCCTGGAGTCTGAGCATAACCTTCGCCTGACAGTGGTGATGCCACAACTAGATGGCTATGTTCAGATCGCAGGCAAATTGGATTTGTTTCTTAGATCAGATCTGTTGAGATGACTATCTGCACTTTTATTTGCAATTGATTAGATCAGATTTGCGTGTTCAGATGTCACAAACCTATCTGCATTTGCCATGGTAACAACATAGGCATCAGTAGCTGATAATGTAGCTTTCATACATGAAAACAGGAGAGATGGAGGGGCATCTTGGCATCCAGACAATTATCTTATCAAGACATGATTTAGTACTCTTAAGTCACAACAAATAAATTCAGTGAGAGTGGAAGCTGGTATGCCTACACTGCAGTGTTCAGAGCTGTAGTCACTACTGGCTTCACTGTGTAGTGAGAGATGCAATGTCATCTCTGCACTTCTGTCACTCAGGACTTGGTAATTGCACAATAAGCACTTTGAAATTTAATTTGATTCAAAGTGAGACAGGTCTGTAAAAATCCAATTGTAATTACATTTCAAACCACCTTTATATATGGTGTGGATCAGAAATGAAAAAAAAAGATTTAATGTGGTTATGTGCTCATTCTGCTGAGTTGGTCTTTTGTATCTTTATGGTTATCCTGTATAATTTGTGATAGGTGATTTAAACTACATTTTAAAAATATGTATTTTGTCACAGCCTCATATGTCACAGTCTTATGTCCACGTGCTGTTTGTTTACATTGACATCATGTCTCCAGCCTAGTCCATCCCTTGTCATGTTTGGTGATTGTCTGTACCTGAGTCTCATGATTCCACAGCCCAGGTTCCACATCTCATCTCTGCTTTCAACATAGTCATCACTCAACCCTTAACAAAAAAAATCGATTCATTAGGCATCAGCAGTCTACTGTTCAATTGCCTACTCGATTTCCTTACGGCCAGACCACAGACTTTACGTGTTGGTAAAAACTCCTCTAGCACCACCATCATGTTCAAGAGTGTTCCCCAGGGCTATGTTCTGAGCCCTCTGTTGTTAACCCTAATGGCCCATGGCTGTTGATCCACGGCCAGCTCGAACCACATCATCAAGTTTGCAGATGACACAACAGTGGTGGGGCTTATGTCCAATGACAATGAATCAGCCTACAGACAGGAAGTCAACCAACTCACTGTCTGGTGGCACAGTAATAACCTGTCGCTGAATGTCAACAAGACAAAAGAGATCACTGTTGATTTCAGGAGGAGAGACACTGTACACACTCCATTCACAATCCATGGCAATGCTGTGGAATCTGTAAAAAGCACCGTTTCTGGGGGTTCACCTAACAGGTGACTTGACCTGGTCAACAAACATTACCTCCCTAGTCAAAAGTGCTAGGATGAGGAGAGCAAACCTCCCCCCTGCTATCCTCATGATCTTCTAAGAGGCGACTTAGAGTCCATCCTCACCAGCAGCCTTCCAGTCTGGTATGGCAGCTGCACTGCTTCAGAGAAGAAATCTCTCCAGAGGGTGGTGAGAACAGCTAAAGACATTACTTTCATCCATACAGGAGCTGTACTCTTCATGCTGCCTCAGCAGAGCCAGCAGGATAATCAAAGATCCCACTCACCCTGCCGATTGACTTTTCAGGCTTATGCCCTCCGGCAAATGCTACCGCAGCATTCAGTGCCAGACCAGTAGGCTCGGCAGAAACTTACACCCACAGACTATCAGACTTCTGAACTCACTTTAAGAAACACACAACATGCTGGACCATCAGAACTGGTGAACTCCAATCACACGTCCAAACACAAAGGCTGGTGACAGAAATACACACATAAACCGCCACAATCCCCCCTCCCACCCGGGACTGATGACCCTGTCTATTTTCATGTCTACTATAGTCTAAATGAACTCTGTCTAATATTATTTTGTACATTGGAGTCAAGAGAAATGAAGTTTCATTCAGATATACACTCCTTGTTGTATAGCCTGAATGACAATAAAGTTAACTTATCACACTGATTATGTTTGGTATATATGTTCCCTCATGTGTCACAGTCTTTGTCGGTCATTGTATTGTCTTCAAGTGTATTGTCATCATGTGTTTTACTTTCAAAATCTTCCCAATGTTAACCAAAGTTTTGGTTCATAGCCAGCAATCTTTGTTTTGTTTAATAAAGAGAAGTTTTGTCACATCCTGCATCCAACTCCTCCACCATTTCTGACAGTAATATACATGAGTAACTATTATACAATAGTGAAATGTTTAGTGTTACTTCACGTAAATGACATTAGATGATGCTGATCTCATAATGGATATTATATGACATTGTGAAACCTTTGATGTGTTCAGGAACAAAAACACATACCAAATCTCTAAGCTTAACCTAAAAGATAATTAGTAACTTATTTGTTTGGACTATAATTAAACAAAACCAGGGCAAGAGGCCAGTCAGTGTAATAGAATGAGGAAACATACTTCTTCCAGCTCCCTTCTTTCCCATCGCTTTGTTTTAGACTGTGTACAGAGTGGTTCTACGCTTTACTTGTCACACACCTGATAAGGTGAACTGATTGATGCTTTTGTGATAGATTAATACACATGTGATGAAATTCCCAATAGTTATGTGTACACAATCAACACCATTCTGTGTACCAGTCTCTCTGCTGTAATTGTTATAGTACTGAAGCACTCAAGTAGTAAAATTTTGGGGAGTTTCAGTCATACATTTTACACAAAATCAGGCTATTAAATAAGCATTTTCTATCTTTTTTATACCTTTGGCAGCCCTGTTAACATATTTGACACCCACAGTCCAGTATATAAATATTGCCATATGATTTGTCAAGATGAATCATCAATAACTATGGGGCTAAAGATGAGGTTAAACAAATACAGAGCAACAAAGGTCAATGACTGGTGTGTTTACATCTGAGAAGATTAAGATTCAAGTGGACATTATTAACATTACACTCTGAAGTATTTTTTCTAATGACAGATTAAAATGAAAGATAAAAAGCAGGATGACGCACACAATCATGTTTACAAAATGATGTGCAAAATATTGGGGTTGACAAGCAAAACCTTCATAAAACAAAAACGGAACAATTCAACAGTCAAGTGCTCTTCATACATTTTAGGCCTTTGTAATCACACAGCTGGGAAAGAAGCATAAGCCCCCTGATCATGATTCTGCTAGGCAACATAATTGCTTTAACCCAGCTCCTCACCAAGTACCAGGTACTTTTCTCCTCATAATAGCAAAAGATTCAATTTACACAGAAGAATACAAACAAACATAAAAGAAAGCAGCAGCTTCTGTGGCAATGTCTTTGGTCAGTTGGTCTCAAAGGGCAAGCTAGCTACTGGAAAAGGTGTAAACAGACAGCTCATACACTGTGAGCATCATAAGACCCAATCAGCATCATGAGATACAATCTAGAAAAGTGCAAACATGAAGGCCATATTCAGTCAATCCAGCTACCATGAGTTATCAGTTGTGTAAAACCAATTGGCTTCACTTACAGTTGTTTAAAATCCACCAAGCATGGCTAACTAGGTGGCCTCATGTGACACTGAATTAAACTATGTGCTCTATCTGTCATCCACACTCTAAAAACACTTTGCGCAGATGTAATCAGTAGGGATTTTACCCACATAGTGAGTCATGTAAAAAAGCAAACTGGCCTACCTCCTATGGATTGTTATAGATACTGGATGGTAAGAGTTGTAGTGTACAGTCACATGTTGAGAATATGCCGGCATTCTCCATTTTGTTTTTATTTCATTTTTTATATTTTTGCCAATTTTAATCACTTTCCCAATCTAGTAGTAGCCAATTAGCTCATCCCATCTTTTAGGACTCTCCCAATCACTTTTGCACTGTCCAACTCTAGGAGGGTGAAGACAAGCACACGCCTCCTCCATTGCGTGTGATGCAGCCACCACCTCTTTTCAAATTACCACACTGATATACCATTACTGGGGAACCTAACACACTCAGAAGAAAGAGCAGGATTCCCAGCTCCAAATGGAACAATCAGTAGACGCCTGAGCCACCGGACATTGCAATGTGACAGTGATAGGGAAAGAGAGTGCCATCTACCCTCCCAGAGAGAGCACAGCCAATTTTTCTCTCTTGGGTCACAGCTATTGATGGTAAACGGCATGACCCAGATTCAAACTCGCGATCCTCTGGTCATAGTGTCATTTCTTTCATTTTGAAATGAAGAATTGCAACAGACTGACAATTTCTATAGTCATAAGAACCAGGAGTTATGATGTTAACAATGCACATATAGCAACTGTATCCAAAATGATAACCTACCAATTAATTCTGAGTTCTATATGCAATGCTGATAATGGGTAAATTGTGGTAACTCCAAAAAACAGCTTTCTTTTGGGTACTGTTTTGGTTTTACCACTGGAGTCCATACTCTTGCCAGCACCACATTAACGTAATAAAAAAAAAAATAAAAAAATTGTATATATATATATAAACGTTTTAGATATAGACTGATCAAAAAAATAAAGGGAACACTTAAACAACACATCCTAGATCTGAATAAATTAAATAGCCTCATTGAATACTTTGTTCTGTACAAAGTTGAATGTGCTAACAACAAAATCACACAAAAATCATCCATGGAAATCAAATTTATTAACCAATGGAGGCATGAATTTGGAGTCGCACACAAAATTAAAGTGGACAAACACACTACAGGCTGATCCAACTTTGATATAATGTCCTTAAAACAAGTCAAAATGAGGCTCAGTATTGTGTGTGTGGCCTCCACGTGCCTGTATGACCTCCCTACAATGCCTGGGCATGTTCCTAATGAGATGGCGGATGGTCTCCTGAGGGATCTCCTCCCAGACTCCTGGACAGTCTGTGGTGCAACATGACGTTGGTGGATGGAGACATGACGTCCCAGATGTGCTCAATCAGATTCAGGTCTGGGGAACGGGCGGCCCAGTCCATAGCTTCAATGTCTTCATCTTGCAGGAACTGCTGACATACTCCAGCCACATGAGGTCTAGCATTGTCCTGCATTAGAAGGAACCCAGGGCCAACTGCACCAGCATATGGTCTCACAATGGGTCTGAGGATCTCATCTCGGTACCTAATGGCAGTCAGGCTACCTCTGGCGAGCACATGGAGGGCTGTGCAGCCCTCCAAAGAAATGCCATCCCACACCATTACTGACCCACTGCCAAACCAGTCATGCTGAAGGGTGTTGCAGGCAGCAGATCGCTGTCCATGGCATCTCCAGACTCTGTCACGTCTATCACATGTGCTCAGTGTGAACCTGATTTCATCTGTGAAGAGCACAGGGCACCAGTGGCAAATTTGCCAATCCTGGTGTTCTCTGGCAAATGCCAAGCGTCCTGCACGGTGTTGGGCTGTAAGCACAATCCACATCTGTGGACGTCAGGCCCTCATACCATCCTCATGGAGTCAGTTTCTAACTGTTTGTGCAGACACATTTGTGGCCTGCTGGAGGTCATTTTGCAGGGCCCTGGTAGTGCTCCTCCTGTTCCTCCTTGCACAAAGGCGGAGGTAGCGGTCCTGCTGCTGGGTTGTTGTCCTCCTATGGCCTCCTCCACGTATCCTGGTGTACTGGCCTGCCTCCTGGTAGCGCCTCTAGCCTCTGGACACTATGCTGACAGACACAGCAAACCTTCTTGCCACAGTTCATATTGATGTGCCATCCTGGAGCTGCACTACCTGAGCCACTTGTGTGAGTTGTAGAGTCCGTCTTAGGCTACTATGAGTGTGAAAGCACCACCAACATTCAAAAGTGACCAAAACATCAGCCAGAAAGCATAGGTACTGAGAAGTGGTCTGTGATCCCCACGTGCAGAACCACTCCTTTATTGAGTGTGTCTTGCTAATTGCCAATAATTTCCACCTGTTGTCTATTCCATTTACATAACAGCATGTGAATTTGATTGTCAATCAGTGTTGCTTCCTAAGTGGACAGTTTGATTTCACAGAAGTTTGATTTACTTGGAGTTATATTGTGTTGTTTAAGTGTTCCCTTTATTTTTTTGAAAAGTGTATATATTTTTAAATACGTTTTATATATATGTAATTTGTAAGAATATCAGGTCATGTCGGACTACATCAGAGTGTCTGAAATACCCTCAGACTCCAGGGAGGTAAACAATCATCTACACATTCCACCATAAATTGACTTTTAAAAGGAAAAATAGCTAAATTATTATAACAGTTAAAAGAGTTGTAAGAAAAAAATATCTCCCTCTTCTATTGGCTTTCAGATCATTTCTACACTGGATAAAATAATGCATTACATTCATATCAGTTTCATTAGTTCCAGATGAAGAAATTTTATAAAATCCAATTGTCTTTCAGTTATTAGCACTAAGTGTGTTGATGTATGTTTTATGCATTTAGGTCAATTCAAAGCATTTTTTCAGTGCATCAGATTACATTTTCCACTTTGTTAATGTGTGTGATTATGATGGAGGCACTATTAAAAATCTTACATAATATACGAAGGGGTTCTTCTGTTTAGAATGTATATACAATTATAAATGTAAGTGTAATATATGGGGTTAATATTTCATAATTACCTTGGGTTGTAAGTGGCTTGGGATCTGTTAGGTAAAACATTTTGTTGACATTTACAGTTAGTCATTTAACCAGTACTCTTATCCAGAGTCACTTACAAAATGAGATACAAAACACCAGGAGCTACCTTGAGAGTCTGGAGATAAGAACCATAATAGATTGAGTAAAAGTGTTAACAGTTAGTTTGGCTAGTTGCTAAGTGAGGAATAATAAATGCAAATAAATATAAATAATTAAATATTTGGACAGTACTGTATTTCTATTTTAGTGTTGTTAAAGGGTTCATATTATACTTTTCACATTTTATCCAGCTTAGTTTATATATACAGACTTAATGGCTTTACTTACTACATCAAACTCACTTAAAAAGACATTAAACAGTAAGAATGTGTTCCAGCATTATGATAAAGAAAATCAGAAAGGTCTAATGAAGAAGATTTATATGGAAAAGGATGCTACTCACTAAATATAACATATATTTAACAATTTCCTGGCACAAACTCATTTTGAAAGAACATCGCTTTAGAAAAACTCTGGAAAGAGGAAAGCTAATACACACTCACTCATCTTAGGTCTTCCTGCCAAAGAAGTATTCAACATCTCATCCATCATTAGGCTTTTTAGACAAAAGCCTGAAGACTTCCAGGATTTTTATTTGGTCTTTCAACACATTAACAGGACTTCAAAGTTAAAATACATTCCAAGACAAAGCACATGGATCAATAAATGTAAAGTGCCACATAAAAAAACAAATCATATTGTGAAAAGGTTCATTGTTCAAGTTCATAATTTAATTCAGAAAGGTAAACTGTCATATTTTTGTTTTTCTGTTGATCAGCCTTGCCCAGTGCCCAACAAAGGTTTATGGGGTTGGAACACTCCCACTGCTGCTGCATCCCAGTCCCCCCACTTTATCTCCATGTGCCTTGGTTGTTTATGTTTCCCAGTGTGCCGTCCTGTCACCATGTGCAGTTTATTTACATTCTCCACGTGTCTTGTCCACATCATGTCCCCCACCCTCATCATGTCGTCCCGTCTCGTCATTGACCACACCTGTCGTGTCTCATCTCACAGCCCTGCCATGTCATTCCATGTCTAATTACATTGCTATTTAACTCCCTTGTGTTTCACAGCCTGTTATCAGTCATTATATATCTTCAGTTCTCAGTTCTGTTTATCTTCATGTCATGTTCTATGTCTTCATTCACATCCATAGTGTTTAGTGTGTTTTGTGTATACTAAAGTCTGTGTTTTTGGATCTACGCTTCAATTCGTCTTCTGCTCAGCCCACATTGACTAGGATTAACAGGTTAAGAGGATTGATGGATGGATGGATGGATGTTCAGTTTGGCTTACAGCTCATGAAAATACAAAATCTCAAATTACTAGAATATGTCATTTTGAGTAAATTACGTTTCAAGCAAAATCAACATTAAAATACATGTAATTAATATAAAATGATATTATGTTATTTTTATTATGATATATAGGTGATATGTAAATGATATGATATGTTATTTTTTATTAGTTTATTAACAAAAATTTACTTTGCCACAATATTCTAATTCCACTGTGTCCAAAGTCAATGCAGTCATCTATCAGGAGATTTTAGAATGCTTCAATTTTCCATTAGGATTTATAACCTGCTCACAGTGCAAATGGTTTGCTGACCATAATATTACTGTCTGATTGACCAGCCAACTCATGAGCTTTAAGACATACTGATCAACATTAAAACAAAACACAAATGGCTTGAAATACATGTAATGAATATAATATGTAATAAAGACTTTTATATAAGTGCATGTTTCTGGATACATTTATGAACACAAATGAACTTTATGAAAATGAAATTCTTTGGACTACTTTACACTCTTAAAGGTGCAACAAAAGCTTGTTTAATTGATGTCATAGAAAAAAAAACATTTCGCTTCCAGTAAGAACCTTTTAAATGGCCGGTTTATGGTCAAAGACTTGTAATGAAAATGTGTGAATGTTAAGGTTCTTCAGGAGAGCATTAACATGGTGAAGAACCATGTGTGTTCTTCGTTGCTCAAAGAACCCTTTTGGAACCCATTTTAAAGTGTGTATACTGACCTCAGTGATAGAATGCCAGGATGTGAGAGAGTAAAAATGTGTGTGCATATCTTTGTCACCATCTATATGAATGTGCATCCTCGTGTGTGTAAGAGTGTGTAGAATCTGAGTTGTTGCAGATGTTGCTAGCACTGAAATACAGAAACATTCTGCCATTGTGTGTACCACAGCTGAGATAGATGAAGTGTGAGTGCAATCCTCCAAGCCAAATGCACTGTATGCGTGTGTTGTCCACTCAAGTGTGTGCGTGCATGTGTGTGTGTTGTAAATCACTTTGGAGGATTACAGTATTGTTCTTCCTCCTGCAGACAGCACCCATAACTCATTCCTTTCTGTTGAGCTTGGCCCTAAACACGAGAGACAGACTCCCACTGCAAAAACACCCCTCAGATGTCTGATCTACTAAATATAGACTACTTTAAGACACCTTATTAAAGTGTGCAGTCCTGAACTTTGCTTGGTCTCAATAAAAGGGTGGATGGTAATAACTATATCAATTACCCATGTAATACAGAGAGAGAGAGAGAGAGAGAGAAAGAGAGAGAGAGAACTTTAGAGTGTGAGAGCAAGAAAGAGCAAATGAGTGAGACAGATAGTGAGAAAGTGACAGTGTGAGACCTAGAAAGAGTGAGAGAGACTGTGTGAGAGACAAAGTGTGAGTCATTGCGTGACAGAGGCTGAATGAGATACAAAGTGAATGAGAGAAACAGAGAGCAAGAGAGTGTATGAGAGGGAGAGCAAAAGTGAGAGAGAGACAGAGAGAGTGAGGCCTTGTCCACAATAGCCAGATATTTGAATAAACGCATATATTTTTATGCATTTGGGCCTTTCATCCTCATTCAAACGCAGTTTTACACCACCAAAAACGATTGATTATGAAAACTCCGGCCAAAGTGGAGATTTTGGAAAACTCAGTTTTTGCGTTTGTGTGTGTACGTGTGAAAACGGCGTTTTAGACTCCAGAACATCACAATCTGCGACAAATGATGCTGTGATGTCATATGCGTGACCACTGTAATTGATTGTCTTGCTGTGGAAGCGCCAGCAGAGAAGTTTTTTTATGTTAATTTAAACACTCTTTGCATGTTTGTTTTTACAAGTTCAGCTTCTCCAACACGTGGAGGAGCAAAGGAGATGTTTTTTGTTACTTACTTTTTTGTTTTGAAGGATTCTGATTGGCTGACATGGGCGTTAGCTTTGTGTTACACTGCCATCTATGCGCTTGGCATCTTTATGACAACACTGTACGGCGTATTTATGCGGATTCATGTGGATGAAAACTTTTCTTAAAACGATCTCGTGTGTATGATATTAGTTTTGAAAACGATGTAGGGGAGATATTCGTTTAGAAATACCCGGCTACGTGTGGACTAGGCCTCAGTGAGAGATTGAAAGAGAGAGTTTGTGAGACAGAGAGAGAGTAACAGAGTGTGAGCATGAGTGGGAAAGACAGAGTGAGAGAGTGAGAGTGAGGAAATGCGAGTGTGAGATAGAGAGTGAGAGTGTGACTGTGTATGACAGAGTGGGAGAGAGCGAGCATGAGAGAGTGAAAAAGATTGTGTGTGAAAGTAAGAGAGTGTAAAAGTGAGTGTGTGAAAAAGAAAGTGTGAGAGAGAGAGAGTGATTATGTATGTGTGTGTGTGTGTGTGAGAGAGAGAGAGAGAGAGAGTCACATGTTTTAATATTGTTTTCTAAATTTAGTACATGTTGCTTGACCATCACAGTAACAGCACTGTTTATCTAATATGATAAAGAGGAATCTGTTTCTTTCTTTTTTGGATAACAGCTCACTAAAATTTCCCTTCCAATTTCCTTTAATTTCTTACTTAATTGTATTCTAATTTCCTTTTGCGCACACAGCACACCAGCCTAATAAAAACCAACAAACCAAACATTGGAGTGTGATGTGCTCTGGCGTCAAAAGGAAGTTGGAATACAATTAAGAGAAATTAAAGCTGTGTATCATTATTGGGGGACACTACAATGTTCTCATCCAGTCATCCTGTTATAGGATCTTCCTCCTATCTTCCTCCAGTCACACTCTTCTACAATATTCTCCTCCATTCAAGTTATTCTAGAATGTTCTACTCCATTCATGTTATTATAGAATGGTCTCCTCCATTTGTACTGTTCTAGAATGTTCCTCTCAATTCACACACTTGTAGAACATCCTCTACATCTACACTGTTATAGAGGAGGATATTCTAGAGCACTGTGAATAAAGGAGGATCCTCCATTCACTGTTCTAAAACATTCAACTCCATTCCCACTGCTCTAGAATGTTGTCATCCATTCCCACTGCTCTAGAATGTTCTTCTCCATTCACACTATTCTAGAATGTAAGCATTCATTCACACTGTTCTAAAACACTCTCTTCCATTTACACTGTTCTAGAATGTTCTTCTTCATTCACACTATTCTAGAATGTAATCCTACATTCACACTCTTCTAAAAAGCTCTCTTCCATTCACACTGTTTTAGAATGTTCTTCTCCATTCACACTATTCTAGAATGTAAGCATTCATTCACACTGTTCTAAAACGCTCTCTTCCATTCACACTGTTCTAGAATGTTATTCTCCATTCACAATCTTGTAGAACATCCTCTGCATCTACACTGTTATAGAGGAGGATGTTCTAGAGCACTGTGAATAAAGGAGGATGCTCCATTCACTGTTCTAGAACATTCTACTCCATTCCCACTGCTCTAGAATGTTGTCATCCATTCACACTGTTCTAGAATGTTCTTCTCCAGTCACACTATTCTAAAATGTTATCCTACATTCACACTCTTCTAAAAAGCTGTCTTCCATTCACACTGTTCTAGAATGTTCTTCTCCATTCACACTCTTGTAGAACATCCTCTGTGTCTGCACTGTTATAGAGGAGGATGTTCTAGAGCACTGTGAATAAAGGAGGATCCTCCATTCACTGTTCTAGAACATTCTACTCCATTTCCACTGCTCTAGAATGTTGTCGTCCATTCACACTGCTCTAGAGTGTTCTCCATTCACACTATTCTAGAATGTAATCCTACATTCACACTCTTCTAAAAAGCTCTCTTCCATTCACACTGTTCTAGAATGTTCTTCTCTATTCACAGTATTCTAGAATGTAAGCATTCATTCACACTGTTCTAAAACGCTCTCTTCCATTCACACTGTTCTAGAATGTTCTTCTCCATTCACAATCTTGTAGAACATCCTCTGCATCTACACTGTTATAGAGGAGGATATTCTAGAGCACTGTGAATAAAGGAGGATCCTCCATTCACTGTTCTAAAACATTCAACTCCATTCCCACTGCTCTAGAATGTTGTCATCCATTCCCACTGCTCTAGAATGTTCTTCTCCATTCACACTATTCTAGAATGTAATCCTACATTCACACTCTTCTAAAAAGCTCTCTTCCATTCACACTGTTCTAGAATGTTCTTCTCCATTCACACTATTCTAGAATGTAATCCTACATTCACACTCTTCTAAAAAGCTCTCTTCCATTCACACTGTTTTAGAATGTTCTTCTCCATTCACAATCTTGTAGAACATCCTCTGCATCTACACTGTTATAGAGGAGGATGTTCTAGAGCACTGTGAATAAAGGAGGATGCTCCATTCACTGTTCTAGAACATTCTACTCCATTCCCACTGCTCTAGAATGTTGTCATCCATTCACACTGTTCTAGAATGTTCTTCTCCAGTCACACTATTCTAAAATGTAATCCTACATTCACACTCTTCTAAAAAGCTCTCTTCCATTCACACTGTTCTAGAATGTTCTTCTCTATTCACAGTATTCTAGAATGTAAG
>BRDA01064361.1:0-11809 GCA_036984385.1 Crenuchus spilurus
TTGTGTTGTTCCAATACACACAAAGGAAATAAACATGTGTATAACAAAACATGTGTAATTGCAACAATTTTCTGGGAGAAATACTTCATTTTCTGAAAAAATTCAGGGGTGCCAACACTTTCGGCCATGACTGTATATGGCAATGTTATTGTAGCATATTAATACTCAAACAATATTTCATGCATTCTTGAGTGACAAAATGGTGAAAATAGCTTTAAAATAGCTAAGCTAATTGAGGAGTGTTGTATGTCTGATGTGGGAAACCAACACAGCACTCACTGCTAATAAAAGCTAACTTTTTACATAATGAGCCTCAGATATATCTCTCTATACTGGATGAAGCCTGGATGGATTTGTAGGCTACAGTTAACAAAGCTAGCCAAATGCTACTGCTAACACTATTCCTAAACATGGTGGCTATCATGTACTGTAGTTGCAGTAGTCTACAGAGCAGTATCATTTTGTAGGTAACATATTATTAAAAAATTTGGTGGTGCAGTGAAGAGTTTGTTTCCTTCTTTTGCTAAGCTAGCCTAACTTTAGCTTTTGCCTACATAACAAACAGCCTCTTCTGTTTAGTTTGAATGAAATCAATGTTTTGAGTAGCGTGAATATACTAGTCTTTTCACTTCTGTCAGTTTAGAAAGCATAAAATCTGAAATATGAGTGTTTGATCATGCAGTAGTCATAGTAGTATAGATAACAGTTTGTCATACAGCAACAAAAACGTATTATGTTTGCTTGATAGCCACATTAGCATCTTAGCACCAATGCAAAACTAAAGAAACAGACTTCAGACTTCATTGCAGCATTATTTGTGGGGACATTTTGATGAAATGTATTTTGTCACCACTTTTGTTAATGCCAGTCATGTTTCGCAGAAAAAATTAGCATTGCTATGCTTGGTAAATTCAGTGATTCTATAATTTGAGGAATACTACACAGTCTGTGAGAAATCTGAAGGCCTGAGCTGTTCTGCTGCTGTAGGTGTCTGAGACAGGACATAAGATGGGCCAACAAATAAACAAATATTTTTTTTAGTATTGAGAAGATAAGAGTGACAGAGAGCTAGCCACCCGTGAGCCAGGTTGCTGTTGGGTTTCCTGGTGGGCTGCTCTGGCTGACTCAGACAGTCTAAGCTAAGGTCTGCCCGTGCCCATCTGTCATGACCCCTCAGCAGCACGGCCGGGGGTCACTACAGAAGAGTAAGCCACTGGTCCAGAAGGTGGCTAAGCCTGTGATATTTTAAAGCTAATTTTGTAAAAATACATAACGTAGCATAAATGTAGTCAGACATGTTTAGTAAATTATTACTTTAGTTTAGCACTGGAGCACCAATGCTAATGTTGCTAACATGGAAGTATAAACCTAGCTAATTAGCATGTTGGATGTTAGGTAATCTAAAATAGGCTTGTTTACTTGGTTTTGGATACTGATACTGTATGACCCAGACGGGTATTCGGTAGAACCAGAATGAAGGAACTGGTGTCTTCAAATATATTTAAACGAAGACTAAATTTATCCAGACTGTTGTCTCTGTAGTTAATTTTTAATGTAAAAGCTGGTCGGGAGAATGTTGATGCATTTAAACTTTGGTGTTTGAGAAGACTATTGAGAGGACCTTGGGCATCAAAGAAAGCAAATAAATGGATCATCAACCAAATCAAAACTCAGCTTTTATATGTATGTATAGTCTGTAGGAGTCAGAATTGACTTGATGACTCGATGAAAAAAACAAATTCATGACATTTTACAGCCTGATTCACCAGTTTAAAGCCCAGCTTAGAGCTTCCTGATTTATATGATGGTGCAATCAGGCATCTAGCACCTCCTTCATTGTGCTAATCACAGTGACCTGCCTGTTTCTATGCAACAAGCACCCATATTCATCTTACGTATTACCAGGTTCAGTCAACCAGTTATGCCTGGCATTTTTTCTCTCCAACTATCTTAGGCTGCGTTAAACATAACAAGGCCAAGCAGCAACATGTGTGGAATCCAATACTTTAACAAGCAAGAAATGTCTGTCCTGAAAATTCCTGAGGAGTCAGGCTGGGCTCTGTGCATTACAGTAAACCCAAATGCTGTGTTTGTGTTTGGATGCAGCAGAGCGGTTATGAGTTTTGAGGTCTGAGTTTATACATTACATTTCATATGTATATTGGTAAAGCTGTGGGTCTGGCTGGTGTAGGCAGAGGCAGATGAGGCTGTGTTAGGGTAGCTGCTGCGTGGGGTCTGTATCGAAGGCCGACCATCTCGCCACTATCCCTGTCTGCATCCAATTTCAGCGTGAACGCTTCCTGTTAAACCCCCATCAAACAGACACGCGCTGGCACAAAGGAAAACCTCATCTCCACGGGAAACTAATCCGCCGGTGTGCGCTCTAAGCCTGTCAGTTTTTTTTTTTCATTGAAAGAAGTCATCACTCATTTTTGCCAAAGATTAAAAGTATGGCTAAATTGAGAAAATCCGCTTAGGAAATTTTCTGAATTTAAATTTGGACCGGGCAGTGAGGAGGAGGAGGCCTGGAGGAAGAGGTGGTGGGACAGAGAGGTGTAGGAGGGGAGATAAATTAAAACAGGGACATGTTTGTTTTGTCTGCCCTCCTCTTTGTTGTGCAATGTTTATCTTTTTTTTTTTCCTTGTGAATGGAGAACAAATGAGAGCGAAATGGAGGCGAGTCAGCGTGCCCATCTACGTTAACTCACAAGCGGCCCAGATTGGCGAGTGCTGTGGAAGAGACACGCATGTGAAATGAGTTCTCCAGCCCTTTAATTGCATCGCCACTGGCAACAAGGTGTTTCAGTAGGGGGAATGACAGTCCCTTACTAGCAGGAAAAATGGGGGCTGGGTCAATATGCTGCTCTTAAATCTACCCTGCTATCTGTCACCAACAGTACATTTAGCTCTAGTTACAGTAGGTAGGCCTCAACCTCAAGCTAATTACAATTCTCTCAGACATCATTATCATGGAAGTCCTTTTTTGAATTAAATTTTGAACACAAATGAACTTTTTCCACATTTTTTTAATTTTTGGAGATGCTATAACAATGTAGACCCCTACAGTCAAAGTAACCTATACAACCCATCTGGATAAAGCTGGTTCGTCTGGGTCTTTGGTTGAGGCTGTGTGATGATGTAGCAACACGCTTTAGTGTTAGCTATGCAGCAATACAGTGGAACCTCGGTTGTCATACAATTCGGTTATTGTCTACTTTTTTTCGGGGAGATTTTGCCCCAGTTATCGTTCATCCACCCAGTTTTCATTGGCATGCCCTTATTACTCACCGCTTATTTTGCAAAAACAAAGCATCCACCTATGCATTCGTCACTCACCCACGTGTTCGTCGTTCATTCTGGCTTTGATTCTTGTTGATAACACTCAAAACAAACTAAAACACGTCAAACTAAAGCAGCGGGTCACAGCACTACAGTCTGAAAACGGTAGTAGCCAAGAACCCCAAAAACGGGTGTAAAAAACAAAGTCTGGACCACACCGGCACGCTCTAAAACAGAGTGTAAACCCATAGGAGTGATGTTCAATGTTCATTTATCCATTTCATTAGTCTTTTGTATTTATTTCTAATTGGGTTTTGAATGTAAAACTATAGTTATTCTGTATATTTATGTACTTTTGTTAATATTTCCGAGTGTCTGGAACAGATTAATTAGATTTACAATATTTCTTATGAGAAATATTGCTTCAGTTTTCACTCGTTTCGGTTATCATCAGGCACTTCAGAACAGATTGAGTAAAACCGAGGTTCCACTGTATGTTTACTTCAAGTCTTAAACAAGCCCATAAGTCAAAGGATCCTGTGACATTCTGAGAGTAAATATACATTACAAAACATTTTGGGTTTGTTTATATTTACTAAAAACTCATTATTCCCATAGAAAAAATAATCTTAGACCTAGAAATCCTAGGATGACAACACAAATTCAGTGGACTGTCTCCAACAGTTTAGCCCCGCCCCCCACAATGAGTATTTCAATCTGAACTGCTTTCAGATGCAAAACAATATACAGGACAGCCAACCAGAACATTAATCTACACACACATCTTAAAGATAAAGGTTTGAAAATAGTTTTATAAAATGAAGAGAGGTTTGAAAATAGTTTTATAAAATCAGTTCTGGGGTCATTACTGAAAAAAGTAATCCATTACAAATGACTGATTACTTCTCAATAACTGTAATGGGATTACTTTACATATACCTTTCTGGATAGAGTAATCTCATTCTGCATTACTTTACTTTTACGTTACTGTATAAAACCCAAACTTTTCTGTACCAAAGTGCAGAAGAACATAATTTTAGACATTGTTATTTAAAAAACAAGTATTTTCTCTACTCTGAATAAATACTGTCAGGTGTGTTTGATTAAAAGATACAGATAATGTTAACCGAACACTGAGTAAATGGCCTGTGAACAGCTACAATACTTACAGCTCAAAATAAAGTCTCTGTGAAACAAACAAAAATTAGCTTCTTATTCATAAGCATCTTATTCAAATTACACATTCCACCTTAAATGGTGCAGCAGTTCAGATGCCTACATTTAAGGTGGAATGGAAGTTTTAAAAATATGAATACGACACAATACTAAACTTGAGACTAAACTTGAGTGAGTAATGTTGGGATTTTCTTCTTGAGCTTAAGGTTGTATAATATACTGTATAATAAAGCCGAGTTTACCACGGTGGAGTTCATTGTTTGATGGACCCAAGCAGATACACACACCAGTACAGTACACTGTAGTACATTACAGATAAATAACAGCATAGATCAGCAGACAGTGTGAGTGCAAGTGACACAAAATGACTAACAATTAACAATATTAATTAATAATTAATAGTAATTAATGCATGTTTTAATACATCACACATAATTAATACTAGTGAGGACAGGTGAGTAACATAAGTAACAATTGTTTATTAGGTCAGTAACTGTAATACGATTACATTCATTTTAACTGTAACACTTTACTCTGTTACAGGAAAACATAACATTACTGTAATGCTTTACTTTGTACTGAGTTACACCCAACACTGCTAATAACTATTTGTTGTCATAAATAAGCTATAAACGAATAATAAAATGCAAGTTAAATGTAGGATATGGCATCTTTAGCTATAGCAGGACTTTCACAATAAGCAGAAATATGCTTATGCTTATGATCCCACTTCTGCTGAAGAAATCCATACTGAGGATGAGGAATTTCATTCTTGTTTTGAAAGTGCAGCGTAGGCTCTTTGACACATTCCATGTACCAATCCGTGTAAATGGTTCATGGGGAGGAATAAATGAAGGACAGTGAGAGGGATGTGTGTGGTCAGAGAAAGTGAGAAAGAGAGAGAGAGAGAAAGAGAGAGAGAGACTTGGGGTTTAAGAAAGCAAGAGCTAATCGCTGTAGAGCACTCGGCCTATCATCCTCTCGCCGCCATTGTTACTGGCCTTGCTGGCCTACGCTGAGCTCCTTAGTTGGTAATTATGTCAGCTCCAGCCTAAATGATTTATTATTTATTTTGCCAGACTGCAGCCTGAGAGACAGCCGCCCCTGGAGTGGTCATTAATGTGCTATCTGGCCGGGCAGGGGCGCGGCTCCTATGATCCCGACCCAATCTCAGATCCTAATCCAAGGAGGAAGGGGGCTGCGGGCCAGGATTTGGCGGCCTAGCTATCTCTCTCTCTATAATTGATAGGTTTTAGGCGATTATACGCTTCACGTGATTAAGATCTATAACGACGTATTGATTTGACTGTACTGGGATTCGACCAGGGGGTGTGAGACACCCACGCCTCCTCCCTCCCTACTCTCTCTCTCTCTCTCTCTCTCTCTTCCAAGGGGATGACATTTTGATGTCTGACATTAGATAAAAGTGTGTGTATGTGTGTGCGTTCGTCTCTCTCTGTACAACAAACCTGCAGATGAAAGACATGGATGTTGTTTGAGTTTACGTGTACATACATATTTACAGTGCATATCCATGGCTACATGCACATCTATCAATCAGGAGGATCAGAAGCGAAGCTGGATTGGATTTTGAAGGTTAGACTGAGGACCCTGTAGGTGGGTGATTATTAATTATGATAACTGGAGGTTTCTGATTTTATCCTGCAGTTGAAAGCCTGTGGGACACGAGCAGAGCCGGGTTAGCTGACACAGAGACAAGCAATAACAGGAAGATGCTGAAACTGATGGGAACCCAGCATGAACACTGTGTTACGGAATGTACATGATCATTAGGAATATGGAGAGCCTTCCACGATATGAAAGGAGCCCCCGTATTAGGGGTCCAGCAAAGCGCAGACCATCCACTCCAGAATATTCATGAGAGCTAGTGTACCAGAATTGCTAAGAACAACTTTAACCTAATGTTGCAAAAATTGAAACGGCACTAGCGGAGCTCTTATCGAACGGTTCATGGTCATACACACAGAAGCTGACAAGGCCTGGGGGCTGTGTTATTTAAGAAATGCTCAATCCATCTTTTCACCATCTTAAGCTCAGTATATGATGCAGCTTTTCATAACACTCCATTTGCTGCCAAGATGCTACCCTGCTGTTGACTAGCCGTGTGAGAATCTGTCCTTTCTCAGTTATAAACTGCATGCAGAAGGCAAAAGGAGGGTGTGTGTTTGAGAGAGAGAGAGAGAGAGAGAGAGGAATTAAAGAAAAGCAGACAGAAGCACTTCTAGCTCATTCCTGCATTATGGCGCATTTCCATTTTTTTCGCCTCAGTCTTAATCTCCATTGAATGACTGTCATCACCCTCCGGCAGTAATTAGGAATGGACTCTGGACAACAACAGACGAGTCGGCCTAGCTCGTCTCGAGCAACAAATTACCTTTAGCTTATGGTAAGCAATATTCCGTGCCAGGCAACTTTTACTGCTGATTAGCAATTAGCCCAAACTACCGGCAGCCGAAGAGCTAATGTTTAATTTGCTTCTCTAATGATATACGCTGGCCTGGTGTACTCAGCCTGGGAGAGGGAGAATAGGGGGAAAAGGGGGTGAGGGTTTGAAACGTATGGATTTCTTCTTAATTCCTTTTCATTTACAACCTGACAGGCCCGCAGGTAGGAAGGAGAGGAAATTTCTTGGAGATTAGTAATGGCTGCCCCTCAAAAGAGAGGCAAGTAACGAATGTTAATGCTTCTCTTCTGGGCCTTCCCCACAAAACACACAGCGTCACAATTACTCTCACTGGAGGCTGAATAATTACAAGCTTTTTTTCTGGGAACACAAGCTGTTATGTCTGTATGTGCCCAGCTATGGCTCTACCAGAATAACAAAGTGGAAGCACCTATCTGTTTGTGGGTCAGTAAAGTGAATTGAAGTGATTGACCATGAATCCTTTGGAGTCAGCGAAACAAAACTGAAATTCCGCATAAACACTTATATAACTCTGTGAGATATTATCATGGAAACTAATCAAAGCAATACCCCAAAAACCTTTTCAAATATATATAGCTTGAATCAAAAATATTTTTCGATACTTGTGAGGGGAGCTTAAATAAGCAGAGACATGTCTGTGAGAGTGATATTCTGGACATTCCATTGGTTGGATTAGCGGCTTTAGAATGTGTGGAATTTTTTTTTACAAAGCAAAGACTTATCACCCGAGATGAACCTGAACAATAAACCTCTCCCTGAGTGTTCAATGTAGGGTTAGTGGCTGAGGAAAACAGAGTGTCACCTCGCATTTGTTAAGCTTTTGAAATAAAACCACATACAATGTCTAAACGCTGTAATGACCAGTGTGTAGCCAACACCTTTGTTTATTCAGTTCTGAGCTCCAAAAGTAATCTGAAAATAGATTTTTGGAAGTTTAGAGCAGATTTAATCAAAATATAGATTTATGACACTTTTGAAAATGTTGTTGCTAAGTTTGTGCTGAACAAAAGCCTGTGTAACACTTTGGAAAAAAATCATTTTCGATGGGTATAATTTAAAAAAAAATTCGAACCATGTCAGACTACATCAGAGTGTCTGAAATACATTACAATAAATTAACTCCAGAGGGTTAATAGTGCAGCATCACTATTTTGGCCTTAAACACAGTCTTAGTCATTTTTACCCACTGATAACAACCCCACTGTTAGCCAACTATGCTTTCAGAGTCTTTTTCAATCTTTTACTATTTGTAAATTGGACCATGTTGCAACATCATAAGCCATGCATGCCAACAGACTGAATTTAACATGAACTGTCTCTGTTGACTATATGAAAGTCTAGTCTTAGTTCTCACTTTAAAACAACAGGGCTACATACACTCACTGTCCATTTTATTAGCTCCTGATCATACAGGTGCACTTTGTAGTTATTAACTTCCTTTTACCATCACAACACATTCGATCACGCCACCACCACCCACATCAGTATCACTACAGTACTGAGAATGATCCACCACCCAAACAACTAGGGAACATTCACCACTGTTACATGTTTTCTCAATTTGCTCTCACTGTGGAGTCTCAGAGCTTTCCAGGCCGGCAGGTTTCAATGACTTTACTTCCTCTTTAGAGCAACATGCTGCATTTTGAGACATTCTAACTTGCATCACATTACCAGAAAGGTTCTATTTAAATGATGTGTAGATTCAACAAGTTTGGCATTGACCTTGCCTGGATGTAGATATTGAATTTATTTTTTTATTTAGGAGCTAAGGGTGCAATTACCTTTTCGCATAGGGCCATGTAGGACTAAACAACACTTTTCCTTCAACGGCATTTGTGTTTATGTGGGTTATCTTCATCTGATATTAAATGCAGTTTGATTATCTGAAATATTTAAGTGACAAAATAGTAAAAACAGAAGAAACTGGGTGAATTGAACCAAACCTATGGAAGTTAATTTCTACCAAAAAAGTCATACAGTAAGTCATAATTATGATATCTCATTATTATGACTTTAAATCTCATAATTATGACTTAATGTATGACCTTTTTTCCAAGTGTCAGAAACTGGCTTCCACATAAACCAGATCTGCTTTTCGGACTGAAAGTGACCTTAAGAGTACCCAAAGCTTTGACCAGCTATGAATCCTGAGCTAATTTTCTCATAAAACGTCATATTTCAACATTTAACATCACCCACTAAACCAAATTAACATTACAAGAGAGTGAAATCATTTGCTATGGATGTTGATAAAATAATTATTATTTTAATATTGTACTTGGCTTCAGATAGGACATTTTGAGATTAATTGTGTATCTATGATGTCGAGTCAAAAATCATCCACACTATTATTTATTATACACACAATTATCATTATCACTTTCTGTACTGGGTCACTGTCTCCATAGTAACTGCTGTGCAGGTTTGAACGTGTTATGTCAGTTCATTTATGACTGCAGTGCAACAAAAATGGCCGCCTCACTTATGATTTGCATGACAGATCTGCAAACAAAATTTGGAGTGATGCTCTAAGTAAAAGTTTCTTTAAAAGAATCATTATTGGTAAGAAGTGTGATCATTTTTTACTTACCCTTCTATCTATCTATCTATCTATCTATCTATCTATCTATCTATCTAGATAGATAGATATAGATAGATAGATACTTGTGGGAAATGCTATCTAGCTAACCCTTAGCAAAAACAGGTATACGTCGAGTACATGTTATTAAGTATACTTAAGTATAATAAAAGTATTTCCCTAAGTGTACTTTTATTTAGCAAGTACACTACAGGTATACTTACTTGGGACTAAATTGGAACACTAAGTTCAAGTACATTAATTGGAACACTAAGTTCAAGTACATTAAAAGTAAACTGGAAGGATTCTCTATAATTAGAGTAAAATTATAAAATTATTGAGTATCCTTCCAGTTTACTATTTATGTACTTGAACTTAGTGTTCTAATTTAGTCCCAAGTAAGTATACTTGTAGTGTACTTGCTAAATAAAAGTACACTTAGGGAAATACTTTTATTATACTTAATAACGTACTTGACGTATACTTGTTTTTGCTAAGGGAACTAGCTAACTAACTAGTCAAATTGGAGAAGTCAGTATGGTACCAGTCATTTCTAGTCATTGTAGGGCTCTTTCTATCTCATTATTTTCCTGGACACCCAGTGCAGTGCACAACTTCATATTTTCTATGCCTTAATACACCTGACTCAGCTGTTGAAGTGCTTAATCATTTGAATTAAATGTGCAGTAAACAGGAAATCCCATGATGCACAACATCCTCGGGTCAAGGCTAGAGAATCAATTGTTTACCTGCTTGGTGAAAGGAGAAAAAGAAAATACCTGGGCTGACAGGTACATCGCCGAGACATGGAAGAGAGTGACCCTCTAACTGTGTGGCACCTGAGTACCTGATCTCAAGTCCCACTGGTAGAGCTCTGTCCAGACAGATGAGTCATGCAAGGACTAAGCAGTCGAAAGGCCACAACCTTCTCAAAACAAGACAAAGTTTTCCTCGCCCTCCACGGCTGCTAATACCTAGATTTATGGGAAGGCACTCGGACTTGTTTGCAAACACGAGCAAAGTGGTGTCGGTGGGGGGCTCCACAACGTCCCAGAAGACCCAGCTAATCTGAGGCACGTTCCCATTTTATCAGAGTACACACTCGTGGGCCGGACTCGTCAAATCAGGAGGCTCACTTGAGGCGGGTTCAGAGCTGGCTGCTTGTTAAAAAACTGCAACGGGTGCCGTGGGAATAAGTATTATCCCCTGAGGTTGGGGAGCTCTCTGCACTAATGAACGCCGAGACGAGGCTCGTTATCCTGCCCTGCCTGCCTGTCTGATTCTCAGCCTTGGTGGCTCATCTCGCTCACTGATACTCTTTCTAGTGATGATGAAGAACAAGGGGACTTTTCTTCCTCAATCTAAAACCTGATCTTCAGTAGTGTGGCTTCAGTGCAATGCAACTGATAAATGATAAGCTCAAGACATATTACATTGCAAAGAGAGTGTTCATCTAATGCTGGTTGTGATTATTGATTTCACATCAATACTCCACTCAGCAATTAATAACTGGCAGCCAGTTATACAGCAGCCTCGAATTGCACAGTGTAATATTGCCTGGATTTGTACAGCTGCTTCTGTGGAATCAGCTCTCTTTCATGATGGATTTCTGTCCATTTTTTCAGCCAATTACAATATCAAAAGGTATGTTCAATAAAAACATCTGCAGGTAAACACGTAGGTTAGCAATGTAACCAAATGTGAATAGACTATTTGGACTGAACATAAAATTTGCTCTTAACAGATATAACTACAGATTTACAGCAAATATGTTGGTAACTTAGAAATTGCTTGTTTTTAGACAAGTAACCCATCATATAAGACATTTAAGAGTCATCGTAAACCCTTTTAAATGCTTGGGCATTTGTTTTTCATGGCTATATCCAAATAGTTCAGTGAAACTTTTATTCACTTTCATTGATTTTTCCATGAATTGCATGCCATGACCTCTAACAGCATTAAAAGACTGTAAGAGCTGATTAGCTTATGCATCAACATGATTACTAAACCAGGTAGAATCAAGAAAAGCAAACAGAAATGAGTGTTTGATTCGGTTATGCAGTTGTAGTCTGTCTATAATATACAAACCGGATTCCAAAAAAGTTGGGACACTAAACAAATTGTGAATAAAAACTGAATGCAATGATGTGGAGATGGCAAATGTCAATATTTTGTTCGTAATAGAACATAGATGACAGGTCAAAAGTTTAATCTGAGTAAATGTAACATTTTGGAGGAGAAATATGTTGATTCAAAATTTCACAGTGTCAACAAATCCCAAAAAAGTTGGGACAAGTAGCAATAAGTGGCTGGAAAAAGGAAATTGA
>BRDA01064365.1:0-13491 GCA_036984385.1 Crenuchus spilurus
AGCTAATGTACTTACAAGAATATTAAAAAGATTTTAAAGCACATTTGTCATTATAGAGCACAGAGATGTCAAGTAACTAAGTACAAGTAGAAATTTTGGTTATCTATACTTTACTGGAGTAATTATTTTCGGATGACTTTTTACTTCTACTTACTTACATTTTCATGTAATTATCGGTAGTTTCTACTCCATACATTTTAAAAACAGCCTCCTTATTTCTACGTATTTCATTTTGGTTTGTCATCATTCAAAAAACATCCTATCCAGATAAACTGGCCATCCAGAAAGAGTGAATTTGATTGTGGTTGGATGATAAATGTAAACATACCATTCTGATACCCTATTGGTAAGCCATCCATCCCATCTGAACATCACATGTCTCATCACTCTCCAGTAAGCTCAGTACTACACATACAGTGAGGAAAATAAGTATTTGAACACCCTGCGAATTTGTAAGTTCTCCCACTTAGAAATCATGGAGGGGTCTGAAATGTTCATCTTAGGTGCATGTCCACTGTGAGAGACATCATCTAAAAGAAAAAAATCCAGAAATCACAATGTATGATTTTTTTATCATTTATTTGTGTGTTACTGCTGCAAATAAGTATTTGAAAACCTGTGAAAATCAGTGTTAATATTTGGTACAGTAGCCTTTACAGAGGTCAAACGTTTCCTGTAGTTTCTCACCAGGTTTGCACACACTGCAGCAGGGATTGTGACCCATTCCTCCACACAGATCTCCTCCAGATCAGCCAGCTTTCTGGGCTGTCGCTGAGAAACACAGAGTTTGAGCTCCCACCAAAGATTATCTATAGGGTTTAGGTCTGGAGACTGGCTAGTCCACTCCAGAACCTTGATATGCTTCTTACGGAGCCACTCCTTGGTTATCCTGGCTGTGTGTTTTGGGTCATTGTCATGTTGGAAGACCCGGCCACGACCCATCTTCAGTGCTCTAACTGAGGGAAGGAGGTTGTTCCCCAAAATCTCGCAATACATGGCCCCGGTCATCCTCTCCTTAATACAGTGCAGTCGTCCTGTCCCATGTGCAGAAAAACACCACCAAAACATGATGCTTCCACCCCCATGCTTCACAGTAGGGATGGTGTTTTAGGGATGGTACTCATCATTCTTCGTCCTCCAAACACGGCAAGTGGAATTAAGACCAAAAAGTTCTATTTTGGTCTTATCTGACCACAGCACTTTCTCCCATGACTCCTCCACATCATCCAAGTGGTCATGGGAAAACTTAAGACGGGCCTGGACGTGTGCTGATTTAAACAGGGGAACTTTCCTTGCCATGCATGACTTTAAACCATGACGTCTTAGTGTATTAGCCACAATAACCTTGGAAGCTCTCTTCAGGTCATTGACCAGCTCCTCCCGTGTAGTTCTGGGCAGATTCCTCACCTTTCTTAGGATCATTGATGCACCACGAGGTGAGACCTTGCATGGAGCTCCAGTCAGAGGGAGATTGACAGTCATGTTTACCTTCTTCCATTTTCTAATAAGTGCTCCAACAGTTGATCTTTTTTCACCAAGCTGCTTGGCAATTGCCCCGTAGCCCTTTTCAGCCTTGAGAAGGTTTACAATCTTGTCTCTGGTGTCTTTGGACAGCTCTTTGGTTAGTAATTGGGAGTCTTCTGATTGTGTGGGGTGGGCAGGTGTCTTTATGCAGCTATCGACCTCAAATAGGTGCTTCTAATTTAGAATAATAAGTGGAGTGGAGGTGGACTTTTTAGAGGCGGACTAACAGGTCTCTGAGGGTCAGAATGTTTGCTGATTGGCAGGTGTTCAAATACTTATTTGCAGCAGTAACACACAAATAAATGATTAAAAAAATCATACATTGTTATTTCTGGATTTTTTCTTTTAGATGATGTCTCTCACAGTGGACATGCACCTAAGATGAACATTTCAGACCCCTCCATGATTTCTAAGTGGGAGAACTTGCAAAATCACAGGGTGTTCAAATACTTATTTTCCTCACTGTATATGGTTGCTAATATATTTGAAATGACTAAAATGTTTCAAGGGGCATATATGCAGCTGAAACAGGGAGCCAGTACATCTCAAAAAAGGCAACATTACCACTTTAATATAACATTATAGTCATTACGGCTTTTAGAAAAAAATTATTTTGGGGTGGGGGGTGGGGTAGTGCACTATATGCCCCTGTGGCGCAGCCTAAGTTTTGGCATTTGTTTTCATTACATTACTTTTACTTTTATACTTTAAGTAGTTTTGAAACCAGCACTTTGTACTTTTACTTGAGTAAAAAGCTTAAGTTGATATTTCAACTTCTATAAAAGTCTTTTAAACCCTAGTATCTATACTTCTACCTGAGTAATGAATGTCAATACTTTTGAGACCTTTGATAGAGCAGGAAGTTTAGGATGAGGTTACAAAAAACATTACAGTCAATGAATTTTTGAATTCACATCTATGTTATAGAATATTAATTAAAATAATAAATTATTCTAAGAGAGCTTAAAAAGCTGCTGCAAACCTACTCTTAAAGGTGTCTGAGAATGGAAAATGTACCATGGCTGGGTTGAATAAAGAGAGTTCAGTACAGAGAACTGACAGATCATGAACCTCAAACACTGTTTTTTTTTTTTTTACCCAATTTTGCCTGCAATGTATTAGTAGCCAATCAACCCACCCATCCACTAGGACTTTCCCAATCACTTGGAATGTCCCTGACTGTAGGAGGGTGAAGACTAGTACAACCTCCTCCAATGCATGTGAAGTCTCCCACCAAATTATTGTGGGAAAGCGCAGGATCCCCAGCTTTGATGGATCAGCTGGCAACCAGTCAACATTGCATGGTAGTAGTGATGGGCACTGAGTGTCATCTACCACCTGGAGAGATCACTGCCAATTTTGTTCTTTCAGGCTTCAGCTGTCAATGGCAAGTAGCATGATCTGGATTCAAACTCGTGATCTTCTGATCATAGTGCCTTAGTCTGTTGAGCCACTAAGGGCTCTTGTTTTTTTTAAAACATGAAATCTATATGAGATTCATGTGAGCTGAATATTTCAGCACATTCTGTGTTATACAATGCTGTGGTATGTGTGGTGCAGCACATTTAGTGTGTGGTGACCACCATAAAAGGAGAAACTTTAACATTTTACCATCTAATAACCTCCAGCATCTGTATTTTATGGTTATGTACCTTGTACAAAAAAACTGTCCTCACACATGAGCAACATCAGTAAAATCAAAACATGCACATTTATAATCAGGGGTTAACATCAGTGCTGCAGAAAGATGTTTCCAGTGTAGACAAGCCTGAAGACTTTGTGATAATGCTTGCTTGATGTTAGAACACTGTGCTAGAAGTCTTGCCCATGGACTCTTGGCTTAACATAGTGTGTTTGCCCAGGAGGGAAATCAAGCCCTTATCTACTGCTTGGAGGTTTTTGCCACATGTACAAGCCTTCCTGCTTCTTTTGAGAACTTTACCCAAGCCCCAACAAAATTAGCAAACTACTGCATCATATACACCAATTCATTAAAACCACCTTCTTGTATCTACACTCACTGTCCATTTTATCAGCTCCACTGACCATATACTCTACACAGTAAATCTGCCAGTGTGAAATGAACTCTATATAGTGACTCTCAGTATTAATTTAACTCTAATAGTGTTGATTTAACACTGGCAGATTTACTGTGTACTGCTCAAAGGTTTGGGATCACCCAGGATTTTCCATGACAATCTATACTTTTATTTCAGAAGGGCCCTATTATTATTATTATTATTATTATTATTATTATTATTATTATTATTATTATTATTATTATTATTATTATTATATAATAATAATAATAATTATTATTATTATTATTATTATTATTATTATTAATAATAATAATAATAATAATAATAATAATAATAATAATAATAAATTATAATTATTTTATTTTGTTTTTTTTTTTCTAGACTATAATAAAGTCCACAAATGCTGCTGCTCCAGATACTCAGTCTTCTATGGTAGAAAGGTGAGGTAGGACAGTGTCACTGTGTTTAGTTCACAAGTTGTTGATGGTGAGTTTAGAAGCTTTACTACAGCTGTTTAATCTCCAGCAGACGTTTAACACGTTGTGTGTGAGACATCACTGGACATGACTCTGTCCTACCTCACTCTTCTAACATAAACGTTTGAGTATCTGATGCAGCAGAATTTGTGGATTTTATCATCAAATCAAAACAAAAACACACAGAAATAAAAGTCCAGGTTGTCACAGATGTTCAGTTTAATGTGTGATCCCAAACTTTTGAGTGGTAGTGTGTGTCAACTTTGCAGTTTTACAATTACAGACTGAAGTGCATCTGTATACTTTGTCATTCTCCTTTCACTCTATTTTTCAATGATCATGATTCCCACAGGACCACCGCAGAGCAGGGATTAGGGTGGTGGTCTTAGTACTTCAGAGACACATGTGGTGGTGATGTATTAGTGTGTGTTATGCCGCTCCAAGTGCATAAGACAACATAGCTGCTAGAGATTTTAAAGACTGTCAGTATCCACTTTATTGGTACACCTGTTGTCGGTCCACTACCTTGCTGATGTAAAGTCAGAAACAGTAGCTTATCTGTTGCTGCCCAGTTTGGTTTGACAACATCTACCACTGTTATCCTCTTTCAAATGTTTTAGTCTGGAGTCTTGAATTGTTTATCATCATTAAATCTATATGAGATTCACTTGAGCTTAATATTTCAGCACATTCTGTGTTATACTGACATAATGCTGTGTGACATGATGTGTGTCGCTGTGCATCTGGTGTGTTGTGGCCTTTAGAGTCTCTCCACCTTTAAAGAAAACACTTAGCATTTTACATTCTGTCTATCTAACATCTGTGTCATATGGCTATTTACCATGAACACAATCTGTTGACTCTAAACTAACTAAGCCACTGGGTAGTTGCATTGAAATATATTTCATATACAGCCAATGTGGTTCACTAGACAGGAGAAAATGTCATACTAAGTTAAAGGGGACATATTTTGAAAAAAACTATATTTTGTTAATGTTAAACTATATATCCAATTGGAGCCATTTTTGGGATGGTTTAGGTCTGAAAATGTGAAATTCAATGAGTCATTCAGATCTAGGCTCCACTTGTTGTGCAATAAGGGAACTAAAACTACAATGAACTTGGGCCCTGAGTGGCTCAGCGGGCTAAGATACTGACACTATGACCCAAGGATCGTGAGTTCAAATCCCAAGAGAGCAAAAATTGGCAGTGCTCTTTTTGGGCAGGTAGATGGCGCTCTCACTCTCCCTATCACTTTCATGTTGCAATGTCCGCTGGCTCAGGTGTCTACTGATTGGTCCAATCGTCTACTGGAGCTGAGGACCCTGTGTGCCTTCCTCCGAGCGCGTTAGGCTCTCCAATGATGGTGTAGAAAGAGGTGGTTCAAAAGAAGCGGTGGCTGCATCACACGCAACGGAGGAGGCTTGTGCTTGCCTGCAGCCTCCTAGAGTCAGGGACATTGTAAAGTGATGGGGAGAGGCCTAATGGAGGGGATGGGCTAATTGGCTACCACTACATTGGGAAGGGGATAAAAACTGGCAAAAACCTAGAAATAAAAAAAAAAAAAAAAAATTTGAATGAACTCAACCCCCCATCAGAGTAGCTCCACCTGCAGCTTAAGTACTTTTTCAAATGGGGTCAGTACAACTGATGACTAAAAACCAAACTTTTTAGACTGTCCATTGTGATGCAGATGTGAGAAGTGTAAATATTGCTGCTGTTTCTGAACTGTTCTGCTTAAATGGCAGCAGCTGCATTCATTCACCTGAGAAATTTCACATTCCACCTTAAATGGTGCATTAGTTACATTCCAGCACCTGTTAGCTAATAAGAAGTTAACTTCAGCTTCCTGATTTATGTTGCTTTTAAAGAGATTTAATAGAAGTTTTAAAGGCTTTTTGGACTTAAAGTAGTTCTGTGTATAGCAATCACTGCCTGGCAAGTGCTGGATAGAGAGTTTTTTAAAGCTGAAATGTATATAATCTGGTGTAGAGCAGCTGAATATGTTTTTACAGTTCTATTTTGCTCTTATGTATGAGTGGACACAGTGGTGAGGAGTGGACGTGGAAATAATAATAATAATAATAATAATAATAATAATAATAATAATAATAATAATAATAATAATAAAAAAAAAAATAATAATAATAATAATAATAATAATAATAATAATAAATAAATAAATAATAATAATAATAATAATAATAATAATAATAATAATAAATAAATAAATAAATAATAATAATAATAATAATAATAATAATAATAATAATAATAGGTTTGATTTATATAGAGCCTTTCACAAACCCAAGGTGCCCGGGGAGCAGTTGGGGGTTAGGTCATTTCAGGCATATCCTGCCAGAGGATTAAACCAGCGACTTCCTGATGACAAGACCAGGTCCCTTAAAACCAGACCATGGCTGCCCTCAAAGAGTGACATACAGATGTATGGCTTAATTTACAAACATTTAGTATTTACCATTGACTTTTTAGCATGTTTCAAGTAATCAGGTATTGTTTTTTAGGTGGTAAATGGTATTTATGGGAAATGTCTTTATAAAATTACTATGAGAAACTGTTCTACAGACAAAAGCCATAGTGGTTAAAATGCTGGTGCAGTACTTTAAACCTCACAAACTTACTTGTTCATACACACCAACAGGCAATTTAAAAATGCTTACTATTTTTACAAAAATTTCCTAATCTGTGCTCCTGCAGAAGCTGTGAAGTGGAAAGCGATCTAATAAACCTGAATCACTGCCTCATTCTTTCCCTAATCTCTCTTTCACTTCATCCAGAGTTTCACTAATTGTAATTAGGGGAACAGTTCAGGGTCCAAAGCTCAGTTGGACGTGTCCCTTATCTCTGGCAGTGAAGGAGAGAAAAAGAGAGGAAGGTGCATTTTTCTTCTTGAGGGATAGTGGAGACAGACACGAGAGTGCTTGTGAGCATCCACTCGATTTACCAAACAGTCTCTTGGAGACTTGATGGAGTAAATACTTAAATTGTGCTTCCAAATGCATGGCATAGCTTTGTTGTTTTTAATTTTTGGTGCGCGTTCTTTTAGAGATCATGGCTAAAAGGAAACGTCTGTTCCGCATTACGGTTCACTTTCATCTGATATTTGAAAAAAAATAACATTATTTCTCCTGAAGGAAGATCCGTAGAGATAAAGTGCTCTATTTTCATGCAGGCATATGTGCAACTTAGTCATCCAGAGCCAGAGTATTGCAGGCATGTTTCTTCCTGCTTTCGCTTGGTTGCTGTAATTGGAAACTTTGGAAGCTGATTTGAGTGAAATGGCAGTAAATTCAGTAGTGTACTGATACTTTCAAACCCACTTTGGTCCTAAATTGTATTTGGAGTACCTGGTCCTGGAGGAACGCTGTTTTGTTTCATTATGTACTGTACTGTATATAATTTTAAATGACAAATAAAACAAACTTGAGCTTGAACTTGACACATTAGCTGGAAAAATGACTGAATTTCATACTCTGAATTATTACTGAGGACATATTATGAAAAACTCACTTTTCAGCATTATATATCCACAAACTGTCACAAGACAACCCAGACATTTTTTGTAGGCAGTCTGGGTCTGAAAACATAGGTTGTTCAGAAAAGGAGCACCTTACTGTGCAATAAGTGGTCTCATTACAATGAACTCCTCCCATTGGAGTAGCTCCACCTACAGCTAAAAAACTCAGCTACGCTATATTGATTTTGCGAGGTAGAGAGAAAAACCTGTTTTTCAAAAGCAAGAACACACTTTTCTTCTATGGAAAAACGTTCTTGAGACGTCCTTTACAAGAACAAATGGCAAGAACTCAAGCACAAAGAACTTTAGTTGAAATCTCAGACCAGACTTTGATATCAACTGTTATTTGTCCCAGATGAGCTAAGATTAAAGGACTTAGCATAACATTTTCAATTAGACTCAACATTTTGCCAATGTGATTGCACACAATGAAATTTGAGCTCTACATTTAACCCAATTCATGTAGTGGAACACACACACACACACACACACACACACACTACTGAACACACTAGGCTGTGAGAACATGTGTCTGAAGTGGTAGGCAACCCTATTGATGGCGCCCGGGGAGCAGTTGGGGCTTAGGTGCCTTGCTCAAGTGTACTTCAGTCATGACCAGCCCGGGGATCAAATTGACGATCTTCTAGTCACAAGACCAGATCCCTAACCACCAGATCATGGCTGCCACATTTAAAAAAACTCTTAAAACACTGATGTATTTGTTCTTAAAGTAAAGAAATATAAAAACTTACAGTATGTGTTACATCTTTTGCCATAGCAATGATGTCTGTGTGAATGATGGCACTTTCAGGTCATCCTTCTTGTCAAGTGAAGGTGAGCAAGAGCAACATCCGGGTACTTTTACTATTTGGAAAGGTTGAGAAAGGTCGCTGTTATATTTCCTGTTATACCCCAGTGAACTGCAATAACTTGTGGAAATGGGCTTTAATAACTTCCATTCAAAACAACAGTACTTGTTCAGTCAAAACAATCCACATAAGCAAGTCTGTTTGAGATTACATAACAACTCTTTTCAAGTGTGTGATGATTTAGACATCCCATCAGTGAACATCCCGTCAATGAAGAGTGTTATTCATTGTTAAACAGTTTGTATTGATGGGGTACAAGCGTCCAGGACAGACAACAAACATGCCATGACTGATTGACTACAGATTTTTAAAAAATCAATTGTTTGTTGCCAGAAATGTAATTTATTTCTAATGACTGTTTTGTGATAAATTATTGATCTGGTAACATGTCTCTATTTTTTAGACACGAATCTTTTTTTCATGGCAATTAATGTAAGGATGCATTCATGTGACATTTATTTGCATGATATTTTGTAAGAAAAAGAAAATATTACTTGGTAATTGTGGTAGATTAGTGCCATCACTGACCAAAAATTAAATGTTCAATTAAATGAGTGTACAACCAACTGTTTAAAACATCATGTGGCTCAGCAGGCTAAGAAGCTGACACTATGACCAGAGGATTGTGAGATTGAATCCCGGTCATGCTGTTTGCCATCAACAGTTGAGGACCAAAAGAGCAAAAATTGGCAGTGCTCTCTCTGGGTGGGTAGATGGCGCTCTCTCTCCCTATCACTCTCAAATTGCAATGTCCACTGGCTCAGGCGTCTACTGATTGGGTCCATTCAGAGCTAGGAATCCTGCGCTTTCCTCCAAGTGCATTGGCTCCCCAGTGACGGTGTCTCAGTGTATCGGTGTAGTTCGAAAAGAGGCGGTGGCTGTCTTCACATGCAACGGAGGAGGCGTATGCTTGTCTTCACCCTCCTAGAGTCAGGGACATTGCAGAGTGATGGGAGAGCCCCCTAGCGGATGGGTTGGGTTAATTGGCTACTACTACTACATTGGGAAAGGGATAAAAATTGGCAAAAATTAAAAAAAAAAGAAAAAAAAAGTCATGTCCATGTCTATGAACGAGAAGCCAAATTCAACCTTGCTCAGACTAGTCCTGGGGTGTTTATGCTACAGGTGGATGATGTCAAAGTGTAATAACTTGCTGATTCATTTGTTTACTGTTTCATGTTTTTTGTAGACCCTCCATTCCATGTCCAGACCAGCACAATATTGGGGATGAGGGTCCATGTTGGTCAGAGCCATTGTTGAGAAACTGGCACATGAAAATGACAACAACAATTATGACATCATAATATAAGATTTGAATTAAATTGAATTAACTGCCAACATTTTTGTAAAGCTTGTCCAACGTTGTCTTTATATAAGAATGCATTTGTGGAAAGAGCACAGATAGGTTATATTTCCATATAATTAAGCACCATCTTGCTCTTTATGTCTGTCCTGATGAGCAAATCAGTATGTTCCACTCGTCCTCACAGTTTCATTTTCAGACTATTGTGAGAGACCTGTTTCTCCACATTTATCTCATCATATTGTTCCCTCTCCTGCTGTCATGAATATTTACTAAAGCCCATTATTTGCCAGCCACAGCCTGAGCGTCTGTGTTTCTGATCAAAAGGCATCTTAACCATGAGCTGACGTGCACTGGTGCATTTCAGCTGCCAATAATAGAGTATGGCATAAGTGGACAGAGCACAATACACATTAGTGGCCTTGATGTGTCATCTCATATTCCAGAATCCGTTTTCATATAGGAACGAGTTTAATAATGAATTAAAAGTGTTCATTATGGATCGGTAGCTAAAATATGAAGTGAAATGATGAATTATCTTGCTTAGTGGTGCTGTGGAAATGCATTTTGAATCTAGGTAGTGTATAATATCTGTGGAAGAGCTCTTTGAATAGGCAAATATCATCAGCAGCTGTAGCATCTGCATAACATACTATGCAAATCCACTGCAGCTAAGCGGATCTGGTTAGTACTTCAATGGGAGGCCTCCTTGTGTTTCTGCTGGAAGTGATGTTCATGGAGAAAAAAACAAGGTGTTATTCCTGTGTTCTTTGTTTATGACAATGCTGTGATGGGGACACCGTACTGAATAAATGGTGCTGTCATTCAGATGAAATATAAAACCAAGGTCCTGATGCTGTGAAGTCAGCTGATCCCCTAAGCTGCTAGAGGTGTTTTCTTGATGTCTTGGCTAAATTTCCCACTCCTAATCATCCCCATCTTCAAAAATGGACTCTCCTCAGTTCTCTGTCTAATAGCTGTGTGCTGAGAGTTCTGGTGGACCGGCTGTAGTTAAGTCATTCAGGTAGATGCTGACCATCATGGCTGGATTACTGACCGGGCCAGTGGGGCCAGCACCCAGGGGCCCTTGAGGTCAGGGGGACGCAGGGGGGGCCCTGGCCTAAAACATTTTGCGATGCCTATCAACATTTATGATACAATATATTTTTATTTACAAGGGCCCTCTATTTTACGGGTCCTTTGACTATTAGAGACTTTGACCCCAGGACCTCTTGGGGGTCCTAGTCATGCTTTTGGGGGCCCCTAGCTATGCTTTTGGGCCCTAGCCATGCTTTTGGGCCCCTATGAAAATGGATGAGGCATTGTGGCACTGCTCTGACTTTGACTTCTGGCTATTAGGGGTCCTAGGAAAGAGGGGGGCATATTTTTAGAGAGCCTTGGTTATTAGAGCCCCTACCAGGGGGCCCTAGAGAAGAGCAGGGCATACCATTAGAAGGCCCTTGATCTGCCCAGGGGCGCAGACTATCCTTAATCCATCCTTGCTGACCATTGGTGGTGGTTGAGGTGACTCTCTAATGTTGTCCCAAAAGTCAAATTGCATTGGGTGTCTAGAGAAACAATGTAACTGTAAGTAACTAATAACAGACATGAATGTGTTCTGTCTGTCTTTTCTTATTCACAGATCTACACTCTTAAAACAGATTTTTCTTCGTTTTCTTTAATAAAAAACATGGTTCTATATAGAACCATGAACACTCAAAGAACCATTGTCATGGATAAAGGGTTCTTTCCACGGTGAAAGAGTTCTTCAGATTGCAGTGTAGATGGTTCTATATAGAACCTTTCTGAAAAATGCTCTAAATAGCCCCCAAAAGGGTTCTGTTGTAGTTACGATGTCAAGCTTGTCAAGGAACCGTTTTTGGTGCTAAACAGAACCATTTTCAAAAGGCGTTTATATAGAACCATCTACAGCTCATTCCTAATCAAGTTTAAGAACCCTTTCATCATGCAAAGAACGCTTTGGGTTCATTGAGTGTTCATGGTTCTACATAGAACCATTTTCTTTACTAAAGAACCATTGAAGAACCATCTTGTATAGGATAAGTCTGTGCTGACAGATTCTGCATGCCTCATTGATAAAATGATGTTTAAAATGTATATTTAACCCTTTGGGTGTACAAATGCAGTGAATGGTCAAACTCGATGTTTCTTGATGTTTAATATCTTTATATGGTTCAAGCATTCCTGGATCTGTAGATTCTACCATTTCCATTTTATTTTGTTTCAAGACTCTACATAATTCACATCCAGCGTTATGAGCGAGTGAAAGAGTTGACATCTGCTTCTCACTGTGACTTACAGGAGTTAGATGAATGAAACTGAAACACCTGGTTTTAGACCACAATAATTTATTAGTAGGTGTTGGGCCTCCTTTTGCAGCCAATACAGCGTCAGTTCGTCTTGGGAATGACATATACGAGTCCTGCACAGTGGTCAGAGGGATTTTAAGCCATTCTTCTTGCAGGATAGTGGTCAGGTCACTACGTGATGCTGGTGGAGGAAACCATTTCCTGACTCGCTCCTCCAAAACACCCCAAAGTGGCTCAATAATATTTAGACACAAAGACTTGCTGTCTTGGTCACAGATGTGCCAGCAAGACGTGCACCAACAATTTGTCCTCTTTTGAACTCTGGTATGTCACCATAATGTTGTGTGCATTGTAATATACTATATAACTGTGCTCTTACCTGCTAACTGAACCTTCACACTCTGCTCTTACTGGTGCAATGTGACATTAATGAAGATTGGCCACCAGACTGGTCCAATTTAGCCATGAAACCTCCCACACTAACATGACAGCTGTTTCACTTTCATTGTCTAACCCCTGTATATGTTTCTATATAAAACTGACCAATGGGACTTACCCATAACATTGGAACCTCTTAATTTTTTTGTTCAGTCAATCTTTGAGTCACATGAATCAACATTTGAGTCACAATGTGGAAGAAATGTAGACATTTATTACATATTTATCTTGTTTCATTCACAAATGCCAGTACTTTTGTGAACCCAAGACTGGCAAATCTATTTCAACACCAAAATGACTGGTCCATAAGATTGGTCCTACTATGGTCAACTTTTCAAATTTAAGGCCATGTTATCTTTTTACAGAGTGCTCTAGTTCAAATTGAGTCTCATTAAGGAGAAACTTGAGTTTGTTCTGAACATTTTCATATGATATACGTATCATGTTATATACAAATGCTTTTAAAGCCAAATTGGAAAAAATCTTCAAAAATTAAGAAAATGCAATTAGACCAAAGGTTAAAAAAATACGAACCATCTTCACTGACAGCTGTGAGACTGGGCATGTTTAAATGAAAATCTTTAGGGTGTACTCTTTAAAGTATGTCATATTTTGTATCTTTTTTTTCTACCATCACCGTAAAAGTCTCCTGTGATTTTTTTTCTTTGTGTTCTTTTGAGTCACATAGGAAAAAAACTGCTGCTGCCTACTTCAAATGCTAATTTTTGTCAGTTATATCTAATGCATTTTCTCTTTCTTTGATGCAACAGTTTGTCTGCACAGCAGCATCTATCATGGAAAAAAAACAACTGTGAGATGGACTGACCTTTGGAAAGAAGGGAAAAAACAAACAGCAATCTTCTGCAATCTCTTCAGTGTCTGATATATTCAGAGGCCATTGTTGGAGGTCTAAGACCTGGGTGACTGCTTTTCTTGAAATGACATGTTTCTTTCCGAGAAGTGTGTGTGTG
>BRDA01064370.1:0-20417 GCA_036984385.1 Crenuchus spilurus
GGTTAGATGCTAACTGCATTTCATTGGCTCTGTACATATACTCTGCACAATGACAATAAAGTTGAATCTAATCTAATCTAATCTAATCTAATCTAATCTAGTGTAATTTAATCTAAAGGAAGATCTGTGATAAATTCAATAGCTTATATGGGACCATGGATGAACTGGATTATTGAGAGACAACAATTTCCCAGCAGGTAAAACTTTGTGTGTTTTACCATTGAGCACACACAGAACAGGAATAGACAAACTTGTGAACGTATTTATTCACTGCCTCTAACCAATATGTATTGCAGAGTAGCTGCTAAGTATGACTCTCCTGGATGTGAAGTGAGTGAAGAATGGGCCCATATGATTAATTGATCTTGTAGTTGCAGGGAGACATATAGCTTGCTTGTAGGTCATTGATCTGCTCATCCAGCTCCCAGTGAAAAGGAGATGACACGGGGTTGAAGAATTAACTCGGGTTCCTTGGGACTTTTTTTAATTTGTCAATAGCTCAGGGCCCTCAATTCCTTATACCATTGTCAGTGGCAGTCCTAGTTCTTTTGGTACCCTGGGCAAACAACCCCACAGCAGAACTGCTGCACCCCTTTTTTACTCCCTAAGTTACACCCATCTAAAATAATAACAACAGTGGCAAAACTAAGAGTGTCATAAGACTATATTTGGATTAAGTCTGCTCTAAACTTAGACTTTCAAAAAACCTGTTTTCAGATGTGCTGATATATGTGCTGATATATTTTGAACAAATACACTCTAAAGATTTCTAGGCTTTGTCATAATGGGAACCACCATAGCAGTCTTAAATGTAGATGGAACATAACCTGATGACAGATGGATAAAGGAGGTGAATGGTTGTAAGTCAGCAGAGGTGGACAAGGGATGTGTGGATGGTATGGGATCCAGTTGGCAATTTGTTGAGTTTTAGTCCATCATTTGTGGAGAGAGAAGAAAAACAGAACATGGTAAAAACCAGAAAAGCAAACAACAGAACAAACAAATCCAAAATACAGGAAGGCAAAGACAAAGTCAAAAAACAGAAACAATGTCATTCACAATCATTAAACAAACAGGATATAATGCTCGGTATGCTTTTATGAATGGGGCAATACTTTCATGTACAGTCTGTGTATACTACAGTTTGTATACTGTGTATATTGTTTACCCTACACTGTGTGTATTTTTCTGTATATTTTACTTTAATACTAGAGAGACACCAATGTCCAGAAACAAATTTCTTATTGGTATCAACTTACTTGACCAAAATATCTGATTCTGATATCAGTGCTTTTTAGCTCAGTTTTGGTGTAAAGTTCAGCCTATATATACTAGACTAGCATTGGTTTAGGGCATTCCCAAGCTTACCAGCATCCACAACATAGCATATGTGCTGAGTTTTCTGGTTGTTGGCGCATGCTAGGTGTGCATTTTAATTCTTCATTTCTAGTCACTCAATGCTTTACTTTCAGGTGACTTCTGCTGACCTCTAGCTGAAGTAATGATGTCACAGTGAATGACAGATCAATAATTGATTTAAGAGGAAATCTAGCCACTCCTCAGTTGGAGGGAGGATTCATGTTTAGGTATAAAGAGACAAGCCAAAGAGGTAAATCTCCCAGTTCAGCATTACTGCACAACTGAACTGAATCACCTCCAGCTGTCTGTTTCAGATGGATAACAAAGATTATGGGAAAAATGTTTCATATCAGTACTGCTTTCCTGACAACAACTCATCCTGCAGAAAGGAGGTCAATGCAAGCTCTGGGAGTTTATTGTTGTATATTGTTCTGTCATGTGTATCTGTGTGCACTGTGTTTCTGAACCTGCTGGTGATCATCTCCATCTCTCACTTCAAACAGCTCCACACTCCAACCAACCTGCTCATCCTCTCTCTGGCTGTGGCAGATCTTCTCGTGGGACTGTTTGTTATGCCTGTGAATATAATGCAATTGATAGACACTTGTTGGTATTTTGGGAAAACTGGATGCTCTATTTATCAACTGATCAATTATTTCTCAACATGTGAATCTGTCTGTAATCTGGTTTTCATTGCAGTTGATCGGTACATTGCCATCAATGACCCTCTACTGTATACCAGCAGAGTCACTGTTTACAGAATGTCTATGTGCATAATTCTAGGCTGGACTTGTAGTATACTGTATGTTATTATACTTTTGTACTTTAATGACCATCTTCTTCCATCTCAGATGTCTACAAGATGTTATGGAGAGTGTGTTCTGGTTATAAATGATTTGTGGGTCATTATTGACCTTGTGGTTTCATTTGTGGCCCCTTGCTCAGTTATACTCGTCTTGTATTCAATAATTTTTAATGTGGCAAGACGTCAAGCCAAAGCTGTCCGAGCTGTGATGATTGATGCCTCACAAAACAGAGCTAGACTCTCAGGTTTTGCTGAAACTAAAGCAGCAAAAAAATTAAGTGCTTTAATTTTCATTTATCTTGCTTGCTACATTCCATTTTATTTAAATTCTCTAACAGTTGAAAGTGTCACTTCAATGTCAGTGATGTGGAATGTGCTTTGCTGGCTAATATACCTGAACTCTGCTGTAAATCCGCTAATATATGCCATCTTCTATCCATGGTTCAGGGCATCAGTTAAGTATATTGTGTCTTTAAACATATTCAAATCTTCTTCTTCTTCAAGGTTGAATTTGCTTCCAGAGCATTTTTAATGTTAGACTGATTCTGTATACAAGCACTCAAATTGTATTTACTTCAATTGAGGTCTTTACCACGTTACAGTGCATTGTAGTTGCAAAAATGGAGATCCTGGATGTCTTTAGAGTTATATGTCTTTGTGTTTCATGTCCATATCAGAATTTGTTTATATATAAATAACCATTATGTGTAAAGTGTGTGATTTGGAAACATTGTAACTTCATTGATGTTATCACTTAAATGTGTGCAAAGAAGTGATATTTAACATCCCACCAACACTCTAACACATCACTGTGGTATGGAGAGGCCATGATGACCATGTTTTTATCTTAGCCTAGAGAGTACACAGATATGCTAATTTGAAGAGCTTTATTTACTCACGGTAAACAAAGTCAGTCATCAAGCACATAATCACCAAACCCGTAAAAGTGCCCATATAGAGTCTATTTTAGCATCAATTTAGCGATTTTAGCACAGTATGCTCAAATCCCCACCTGTATCACCTCAGGCATGGTGGCAAGCTTGGATGTCTCCTCTCTCTTATGTGGGTCAAATATAGCCCTTTTAAAGTGTTCCTGAAGCTTCATTTCCAAATCAACGTCTGGTATAGGGCACTAGAGACCCAGGTGAGGGGCCAGTTTATTGTTTCCACCTCCTCATTGTCACAGCCTACTCTTCTACTGATTCCAGTCACTTGGGTCAAATAGGATTCAGTGCCTGCTGTCTGATATTAAAGCCAGAAGGCTATGTGATGACAGGACTAGATTAAAGAAAATGGATGACTGTGTAAAATATGTGAAATGCTGGATGTGTTATAACTTCCTCCTTTTAAATAGTGACAAAACAGAGGTTCTTCTTTTGGGCCCAAAGACCATAAGAAATAAATTATCAGGCTTAAGTTTAAATCTGGATAACTTCACTGTTACACCTGGATTAATAGCAAAAAAATATTGGTGTCATAATTAACTTATATTTATTGGGGCAGCCATGGCCTAGTGGTAAGGATCTGGTCTTGTGACCAGAAGGTCATCAGTTCGATCCCCAGACAGGACATGCCTGAAGTGCCCTTGAGCAAGGCACCTAACCCCCTAACTGCTCCCCTGGCGCCGGTAGATAAGGGCTGCTCACTTAGTGTTCACTAATGTGTGTGTGTGTATGTGTTTGTGTGTTTCACTGCATGAATAGCAGAAACCTAAATAAATTTTAAATTAGTTCAAAATGTGGCAGCCAGGGTTCTTACTAAAACCAGAACATTTGTTCATATTAGTCCAGTTCTATCAGCACTACACTGGCTTTAATTGAATATATAATTCTTTTACTGACGTATAAATCTATGACAGGCTATCCCCTGATTATTTACAAGACCTTATTTCCTATTATGAAGCATCTCATTTACTTGGATCACAGGGTGCTAGCTTCTTGAAAGTCCCCAGTATTCAGAAATAGCCAACAGAGGGAAGAGCCTTCTCTTATACGGCCCCTCAACTTTGGAATAACCTCCCAGACAACATCCGGGACTCAACCACAGTATCAACCTTTAATTCTCGGCTGAAAACATATCTGTTTAGTTTAGCCTTTGGTAATTAATACTCTACATTATAGAAAGGTTGCAGATCCAGGGGTTTACTGACTAGGGATTTATAGTAAACTGAGATGTTGGGGCTATCTTACCACTGGTCACACAATCACTCAGGTTTGTTGACGGTGGAGAAGAGGAATGCCAGTGTCTCGGGGAGCTCCCTGTGTTTGTTTCCCTTCTGGCTCTCTCTTTTTAGGTGAGTGAGTGATAGTTCTTAATCAGAGTTTATGAGTCTTACAACTTCTGGAATTAAGCTGTTTCACAGTCTAGTGGTTTTGCACTTGATGCTTTGCAACCTGAAAGATCTGCTCTGCAAAAGAAAGATTATTTTCTTTCAGCGTTCTGCATTTTTAGCTAAAAATAATATTTTAGACATGTTTCAATCTGGTTTTAGAGCACATCCCAGTACAGAGTCCACCCTACTTAAAGTAACAAATGACATTTTGTTAACCCTGGATTCTGGAAAGTGTTCTGTGCTAATCCTTTTAGATCTCAGTGCTGCATTTGACACAGTTGATCATAATATCCTTTTGGACCGCCTTGAGTCTGTGGTTGGTATTCAGGGTAAAGCTTTACAGTGGTTCACCTCCTATATTACAAACAGATCCTTTTCAGTAAGGCTTGGCCATCTTTCTTCCTCATTAGTCAAAATTACCTGTGGAGTACCTCAAGGCTCTGTCCTGGGTCCCATCTTCTTTTCTCTTTACATGCTTCTCTTTCAGACTATCTTCTGCAAACATAAGATCACGTATCACTGTTACATGGATGACATGCAATTGTATCTTCCATTGAAACAAGGTGATAATTGCCCCATACATGTAATATGTGACTGTCTACAGGATATAAAAGTTTGGCTCTCTAATAATTTCTTAAAATTAAACGAGGATAAAACAGAAGCCATTGTTTTTGGTCATCCAGAACACATTCAAACAATAGCAGATCATCTAGGCCCATTATTTATAAATGTACACAACCATGCCAAAAATCTAGGTGTTATTTTTGATTCTGCACTTAAATTTGATAAACAGATTAACTCAGTGGTCAGTGCTAGCATTTAGCAGCTTAGAAGAGTTGTGTGCAAAAATCCATCTTAACTCCTAAGAACTTGGAAATAGTCATCCACGCGTTTATGACATCACATCTGGATTATTGTAACTCCCTCAACCTGGGCATCAACCAGTCATCTCTGTCACGTTTACAACTCGTCCAAAATGCAGAGGCTCGTTTTTTGACTGGGACCAAGAAACAGGAGTCTATTTTGCCTGTCCTCCTTACATTGGTTACCAGTCAAATTTAGAAATGAGTTTAAGGTCTTATTGTTTGTTTTTAAAGCCCTGAACGGCATTGAACCAACATACATCTCTGACCTTCTGCATTCTTATTCTATCTCAAGAAATTTACAATCCTCAAACCAGCTGCTGCTAGAAACACCAAGTCAAAGGGTCACACAGTATTTTCTGTTGCTTCACCTAACACTAGAACCTCTGAGACGAAAAAAGTCATTTCTCTCTCTCCCTCCTAGAAGCCCGGAGGCTGTTGTCTTACAAAACTCGTGAGCCTCGTGAGTTTTTTGTATTACATGCTATATTTTGTTAGATGAAAACAAAACTATTACTATAGGGCAGTGTTTAGCGAGTGAAAATAGAGCGAAATAAATGACTACAGACTTTCACTTTATAAATTCTCTCTGTGTTTCAGTGTTTCATTTTGGTTGGCAAGCTGAAAAGACTTCACCCCCCTGGACTCTTTGTCATGTTATTAGCATATCAAAAGCGCGCTGATGGCCGCTCAGCAGGGGGTGTGGGCGACAACAAAATTTGTGAGCTTCCGGGCTTCTAGGAGGGAGAGAGAGAAACAACTTTTTTTGTCTAAGGGGTTTTAGTGCTAAACTGTGGAATAGTCTGCCAGTTTTTATAAGGAGGTCTCCCACAATTTATGTTTTTAAGTCTAAAAGTCTAAAACACATTTATACTCTCAAGCCTTTCAGTGTCCATAAGCTCCAATAAACAAGTTTCTGTGTCCAGTAAATTTTAAAACTGAATTTTTATTTGAATTTTTTATTTAAATGTATGTAAAAATTTTGTTTTATAATTTTAGTATTACCTGTTTTACTTATTATGCTTATTTTATGACCCATTTGTTCTTATTTACTACTTGTATATTTGTATATTGTACAGCACTTTGGTTGGCCCTTGTAGTTTTTAAATGTGCTATATACTAAATAAACTTGACCTCCTACCTGAAGGGAGCAGAACAAAAAGTGTGTGCTGGGTGGGTGGGGTCCTTTGTGATGCATGTGGCCCTCTTCCTGCATCTGGAGGTGCAAGGTCATGGTGCTGGGGATTCTGACTCCAACAAGCTTTTGTGCAGCCTTCAACACCTTCTGCAGAGCTTTCCTTTCTTCAGCAGAGCAGTTTCCATGCCACATGTTGATGCTGGAGCACAGAACACTCTCCACCACACATCTGTAAAAGGAGGTGAGGTCTGAGCTCCCGAGTCCAGCACGCCTCAGCCGCCTGAATAAGTATAGTCACTGATGTGCCTTCCTGATCAAACTGGAAGTGTTGTTGCTCCAGGTGAGGTTGTTACTCAGGCACATGCCTGAGTACCTGTAGTTGGAGACCACTTCCAGTACAGATTCTCTGAAATGTATGCCTACCAGGCCAACAGGTCCACCTCAGACGCCATTGCCGCTGCCCTTCATGTCTCCCTCTCCCACCTGGAAAATAAGGACTCCTATGTCAGGATACTCTTCCTCGACTAAAGCTCCGCCTTCAATACAGTCATCCCTCACAAACTCACACACAAATTGTTATCTCTCGGACTACATGCAACTCTCTGTGACTGGCTTTTGAACTTCCTGATTGGCAGTCCTCAGTCTGACAGGATTGGAAATAGGACAACAGCCAGCATCACCACCAGAACTGGTACTCCACAGGGCTGTGTCCTCAGCCCCATTCTCTATACCCTGTTCACCCATGACTGTGTTGCCTCCTACCCCAACAACATCATCCTGACAAAGTTTGCTGACAACACTGCTGTGATATGACCTATCACTGGTGGAGACGAGGCAGCCTACAGGAAGGAGGTGAGCAGTCTGGTGACATGGTGTATGGACAACAACCTTGCCCTCAACACAGACAAGACTGAGGAAATGATATTGGACATGAGGAAACAAAGGAGACCTCATCAGCCACTATTTATCCGAGATCTTGAAGTGGAGAGGGTCAGCAGCTTTAAATATGTGGGGGTCAACATCAGTCATGACCTCACCTGGACACTGAACACTACACAGGTGCTAAAGAGGGCTCAGCAGTGGTTGTATTTCCTGAGGAGACTGAGGAAATTTAGCATGTCACCCAAAATCCTCAGCAACTTCTACAGCTGCATCATTGAGTCTGTCCTGACCAACTGCATTACTGTGTGGTATGGCAGTACTACTGCAAAGGATCGCAAATGCCTCAGAGTGTGGTAAAGACGCAGAGTCCACAGGAGAGCTGCCTCCATCATCAAAGACCCCACCCATCCCCAACACGGACTATGCACACTTCTTCTTTCAGGCTGGAGGTACAGAAGCATGAAATGCAAAGCAACAAGGTTAAAGAACTCTTTTTCCCCACGGCCATTAGACTCTTGAACAGCCGAGCTGATGACTACTTCATAGACTCTAAAAGCATTTTGCACTAAACTCCTCACACTTCTCAATTGCACTATATTACAGACAGTTGCATACAATGTAGCTCACTGCACAATACACAATGTAAATAATTCCACTACACAATATGTATATAGTGTGTGTTTTTTTCTGGTTTTCTCTTAGAGCTTATATATATATATATATATATATATATATATATATATATATTTATTCTTAATTTTATTCTACTCACTACTTCATTCTTGCACTATGACATCCAGTGTGGACAGCAAAGTAGAAATTTCATTGTACAGGGAAATATGTTTCTTTATTGTGCATATGACAATAAAGCTTTGAATCTTTGAATGTAGATGGGGGGGTGGTTGTGTCTGCCCCTTCTGAAATCCACAACCACATCCTTTGTCTTCTTTACACTGATGTGGAGATTGTCCTTTCTGCACCAACCTTCCAAATTAGATTAGATTAGATTAAATTAGATTAAAATTTATTGTCATTGTGCAGAGTACAAGTACAGGGCCAATGAAATGTAGTTAACATCTAACCAGAAGTGCAATATATCACATTATTTACATAAAGTGCAGAAGTAACAGTGACCAGTGCATAGAATAGTGGAGAGTGTAATCATATATACAATATAAATATGTTATATACATGTGTACAAGTGATGTGAATGTGTAATGAGAATATGAATATACAGTATAATACTGGCAGCAGCAATGCAAATGTTGATTATATAAATAAAGTACTTATGGTACATAAGGTGCAGAGAAGAGTTTGTGCAAATGTTTTTTAAAGTGACAGTGTAGCGTTCATCAGGATAACCGCTTCAGGAAAGAAGCTTTTCATAAGCCTGCTGGTGCAGGAATGGAGGTTCCTGTAATGCCTGCCAGATGGCAATAGTCTGAAAAGTCCATGATTCGGGTGGGTAACGTCCTTGATAATGTTTCTTGCCCTACCCAGGCAGCACTTGTGATGAATGTCCTCGATGGTGGGTAACTCTGTGCCTATGATGCACTGTGCTGTTTTTACTACTCGCTGGAGTGCTTTGCGGTCTACAGTGCAGCAACTGCTGTACCACACAGAGATGCAGTTAGTAAGTATGCTCTCAATGGTACAGCGGTAGAAGTTCACCAGGATCCTGGGAGACAGGTGAGCTTTTTTGAGGCTCTGAAGAAAATAAATGTGCTTTTGTGCCTTTTTGATGAGGACGGAGGAGTTCAAGGACCAGGTGAGATCACTAGATATGTGGAGACCAAGAAACTTAAAGCTAGACACCTAATCCACTATAGTTCCACTGATGGAGATGGGGATGTGAGCTTGGTTCCTAGTCTGTCTGAAGTCCATGATGATCTCCTTTGTCTTTTGTGTGTTGAGTATCAGGTTGTTGTCATGGCTGTCTCATCATTGTCTGTGATCAGGCCTATCACAGTGATGTCATCTGCAAACTTTACTATGGTATTCGAACCATAAACAGGCACACAGTCATGGGTAAAGAGGGAGTACAGTAACAGACTTAAAACACAGCCCTGTGGAACGCCAGTGTTCAGGGTGATGTGTGATGACTGGAGGTTGCCTACAGTAGTTTAACAGACTGGGGTCTGTTAGTCAGGAAGTCTGAGATCCAGAGTGATGTGCTGATGCCCAAATGGTTGAGTTTGGATATCAGCATGGATGGGATCACTGTGTTGAATGCTGAACTAAAGTCAATGAATAGCATTCTCACATATGAGTTATGACAGTCCAGGTGGGTCAGTGCAGTGTGTAGTGCTGTGGACATAGCATCCTCAGTGGATCTGTTGCTATGGTAGGCAAACTGGTATGGATCAAGTGTAGCAGGCAGGCAGGACTTCAAGTTAGAAAGAACTAGTCTTTCAAAGCACTTGGAGATAATTGGGGTAAGTGCAACAGGTCGGAAGTCATTCAGGGCTGAAGCAGTTGAGTGCTTTGGCACTGGCTTGATTGTGGCAGACTTGAAGATGGTTGGGACAGCTGCTTGGGCCAGGGAGACATTAAACAGGGCAGGGAGACATGCGTGTGAAGACACCCGAGAGTTCACCCTGCTCAGCGTGCAAAATGTTCTACCAACCAACCAATGCAACCAACCACAGCCATATCATCTACAAACTTTGCAATGTGGCAGCCTGGGTGGTTAGGTGAGCAGTCACATGTGAACAGTGTGAACAGGAGAGGACTCACTGTAGGGTGTACTCAGAGTACACACACCTATAGGGAGCCAGTGCTTAGCATTATGGTGGATGGAGAAGTGGTGGATTCTCACAGTCTGTGGCCTTTTGGTCAGGAAATCCAGGATCCAATTACAGAGGGAGGTGCTCAGTCCAAGTGTGAGGATTTTGTTAGCCATGGTCTGTGGAATCATGGTGTTGAAGGCAGATGTGAAGTCAACAAATAGCATATGGACGTAAGAGTCTTTCTGTTCCAGGTGGGTTTACTTGACTATGTGATGGCAGCAGGGTTCTGGATTTTTATGGTTGACCACTATCTAAAATGGCAGGGTACATTGTGACTACAGATGGTGTGGTCCTATTCTCCAGAGTGGTAGGAGGCATGCAGCCTCATAAGATCACTCCAGAGATGGAGTGATGACTGTTATAGTGTTGTGGCAGCAATCAGAATAGGACCATTATCCAGAACAATTGATGACACTGTGTTGGCAGGCAGTGCAGAACTGCTCTCTATAGCAGTAGATGTTACTGTAGCAGTAGAGACCCTGAGGGTGTCCTCCAAAGCAATAGGCAGCACTGCTGCAGCAGACAGTGCAGGGCCATTCTTTGAAACAGGAGGTGGAACTGTAGCTGTAGGAAGCACAGGGCCAACCTCCGGAGTGGCACAAAGTACACTGTTGTTCTCCCAGTCAGCAGGTGGTGCTACAGTGCTGAAAAGGATAGGGTCTTTTTCTGTAGCAGCAGGTTTCACAGCACCACTGAGGTGTGTTAGGTTGCTCTTTGGAGCAGCACAGGGGGCAGTAGAGGCTTATTTGTGATTCAGACCACTTACTGGTTCAGCTGATATTACCATGGGCTCAGGACAATCATCCCGAGCAGTGGGCAGCATTGTCACTACTTGCAGTTGGTTCTTCATACCATGCATGTTCCTGGGTGGCATCAGCCAATCATCAAATTCACTCTAGACTTTGCTTCAGTCCTCCTTCAGGACCCCTCTATTTTTTTGGACTGTATAGCAGGATAGCAGAGTAGAAACAGCCCAGGGATGAGCTGTAGGCTGATTGGAGGTGTCCAGCCCACTGGACCCTCTGATTTGTCCTGCTTACTTGCACTCCCAGGGTGGGAGGGACCAGAAACCATGAAGACTATACTGGAACTTGAGAGAGGACAGCTGCTGTGGGGCTGGACTTCTGCACTCTCTAATGTCAGCACCTCTCATGAGGCTGAATGTTCTTCCAATGGCTTATGACCTAGTGGTTTGAGACCTGGTCTTGTCTCCAGTTTGATCCCCTTGCAGGACATAACTGAAGCACTCTTTAGCACATATCTCCTACACTGCTCAAAAAAATAAAGGGAACACTTAAACAACACAATGTAACTCCAAGTCAACCACACTTCTGTGAAACCAACTTGTCCAGTTAGGAAGCAACACTGACTGTGAATCAATTTTATCTGCTGTTGTGCAAATGGAACAGACGACAGGTAGAAAGGAGAGGCAATTAGCAAGACAACCCCTATTCAGGAGTGGTTCTACAGGTGGTGACCACAGACCTTTTCTCTGTTCTCATCCTTTCTGGCTGATGTTTTGGTCACTTTTGCATTTTGTCAGTTCTCTCACCATAAAGGTAGCATGAGGCGGTGTCTACAACCCACAGAAGTTGCTCAGGTAGTGCAGCTCATCCAGGATGGCATATCAATGTGAGCTGTGGCAAGAAGGTTTGTTGTGTCTGTCAGCACAGTGTCCAGAGCATGGAGCAGATACCTGGAGACAGGCCAGAACACCAGGAGACATGGAAGGTGCCGTAGGAGGGCAACAACCCAGCAGCAGGACCGCTACCTCCTCCTTTGTGCAAGGAGGACCAGGAGGAGCAGAGCCAGAGCCCTGCAAAATGACCTCCAGCAGACCACTAATATCCATGTTTCTGCTCAAATGGTCAGAAATAGACTCCATGAGGGTGGTATGAGATTTTGAGTATGATTCTAAATCCAGACCTCCAAGGGGTAATAATTTTGATTTACATTGATAATTTTTATGTTATTTTGTTTTAACACATTCCACTATGTAATAAATAAAGATTTTCAACAGAAATATTTTAGGATGTGTTATTTTAGTGTTCCCTTTATTTTTTTGAGCAGTGTAAAATGCCCTGCTGCCTATGTCCAATTACCTGTCTTGTCGTAAGTCCAATCATCTTTACAATCAATGGTGCCAGTTCCTAATTGGATCCTGGTCCTTGTTTTTCTCTGGTCATTCCTCCTTTCTGACTTGTTTCCTTCATGTGCTTTGGCAGCTGTGCTCTGGCTTCTGTATTCTAGAAAATTCTAGTTACAACATATTACGGTACTGCTAGTAGTTACTACATGCTGATTGCACTTTTTGAGTTTTGTCTGTATTTCTATTAGTGTGTACATGATGCAATGCACCTTCTAGATTAATTATTTAGGTCCTGTTGAATGACAAATGATTGGTTTAAGAGACAATCATATGATGGTGGGAGGGTTTGTGGTTATGTATAAAGAGACATGCCAAAGAGAGAAATCTCTGTTCTGCATTACTGAACAACACAACTGAAGCATCTACAACTGGCAGATCTATGTCACCTTGAGATGGATAACATAGACTACGGACAAAATGTTTCATATCATTACTGCTTTCCTGAGAGCAATGCATCCTGCATAAAGGAGGTCAATGTAGACCCTGGGAATGTAGTGTTGTATGTTGTTCTGTCATGTATATCTGTGTGCACTGTGTTTCTGAACCTCCTGGTGATCATCTCCATCTCTCACTTCAAACAGCTCCACACTCCAACCAACCTGCTCATCCTCTCTCTGGCTGTGGCAGATCTTCTTGTGGGACTGTTTGTTATGCCTGTGAATACAATGCAGTTGATAGACACTTGTTGGTATTTTGGGAAAACTTTATGCTCTATTTATCAACTCATCAATTATATCTCAACACTCGAATCTCTCTGTAATCTGGTTTTCATTGCAATTGATCGATACATTGCTATTAATCACCCTCTACTGTATACCAGCAGAGTCACTGTTTGTAGAATGTCTATGTGCATAATTATAGGCTGGACTTCTTGTATACTATACGTTACTATACTTTTGTACTTTAATGACCATCTTTTTCCATCTCAAATGTCCACGAGATGTTATGGAGAGTGTGTTCTGGTTGTTAAAGATCCATGGGTCATTGTTGACTTTGTAGTTTCATTTTTAGGCCCTTGCTCAGTTATAGTCATCTTGTATTCCATCATTTTTAATGTAGCAAGACGTCAAGCCAAAGCTGTTCGAGCTGTGATGATTGATGCCTCACAAAACAACAAAGTTAGACTTTCAGGTTCTGCTGAAACTAAAGCAGCTAAAAAATTAAGTGCTTTAATTTTCATTTATCTTGCTTGCTGGATTCCTTTTTATTTAACTTCTTTAACAGTTGAAAGTTGCAATTCATCTTCAGTGACATGGAATGTGTTTAGCTGGCTAATATACCTTAACTCTGCTGTAAATCCTCTAATATATGCTAAATTCTATCCCTGGTTCAGGGCATCAGTTAAGTATATTGTTACTTTCAACATTTTCAAATCTTCATCTTCAAGGTTTAATTTGCTTTTAGAACATTTTTAATATTAGACTGATTCTGTATACAAGCACTCAATTTGTATTTATTTCATTGGAGCTTTGTACCACATTGCAGTGCATTGTAGCTGTATAAAATGTCTTTAGTCCTATGTTTTTTTTTCCATATCAACATCAGAATTTATACATAAATGACCATTATGTGTAAAGTGTGTGAGTTGGAAACATTGTAACTTCATTGATGTTACCACTCAAATATGTCCAAAGAAGTGATACTTTACATCCAACAAACACTCTGTAAGACATCCTGATGTATGGAGTGGATATGATTATCAGGTTTTTTTTTCTTCATTCAGAAAAGGGGAAAAAAAATTCTGCACCACTGTGACATGCCACTTGGGAGGATACCCCAATACTGGGAATTACCAGGTGTTTAGCTTAGCTCAGAGAGAACACACATACAGGGGTTGGACAATGAAAGTGAAACAGCTGTCATGTTATTGTGGGAGGTTTCATGGCTAAATTGGACCAGTCTGGTGGCCAATCTTCATTAATGTCACATTGCACCAGTAAGAGCGAGTCAGGAAACGGTTTCCTCCACCAGCATCACGTAGTGACCTGACCACTATCCTGCAAGAAGAATGACTTAAAATCCCTCTGACCACTGTGCAGGACTTGTGTATGTCATTCCCAAGACAAATTGATGCTGTATTGGCTGCAAAAGGAGGCCCTACACCTACTAATCAATTATTGTGGTCTAAAACCAGCTGTTTCAGTTTCATTGTCCAACCCCTGTATAGTCATTTGAAGCACTTTATGTACTCAAGTTAAACAAAGACAGTCATCAAGCACATAATCACCAAATCTAAAAGTGCCTGTGAGCAGGCTCAAGTCTGCTACTTCACTTTAAAAGGTTCCTTAAGTGTCAATCTAAAGTCTATTTTAGATTTTAGCTTAGAGCTAAGCTTTTAGAGCTTTAAGCACATTGTGATCAAACCCCTACGTGTATTACCTCAGGCATGGTGCCGAGCTCAGATATTTTCTCTTGCTTATGTGGGTCAAACAGTGCTCTTTAAAGCCATTTGACTTTCTAGATCACTCCCTGGTATAGTGCACTAGAGCCCCAAGTGAGAGGCCAGTCCATTGTTTCCACTTCCTCATTGTCACACCTTCCTCAACGAAGCCCGCCACAAAGTGCTTCACGATACTAAATATATAACTACATAGAGGGGAAAAATAAAATAAGGTAAAGATAAACTATAAAGTAAAAAAATAAAATCACAAATTTACATAAAATACAAAACATACAAACATAAAACATAAAAGAGAATTAAAACTTATATTAGACCAACACAGAAAGACTACATGATCTTATACTTAAAATATTTTAGAAACTGTTCACAGCTGATGTCAGAGGTATGGAAATTTAGTGTAGAACCATTTAGAAGAGAATATTGGAAAACGAAAACTTTGGATTATGCTAATATGATAATGAGATGGTAATTCCAGACATTCCATTGGTGGGTTCCAGCAGCCAAGAATCTGGAATGTTGACAAGCTGAGGTGATCCTGAAAAATAGAGCTGTCCTGATTGTCCCACCTACTGTATCTCATAAATATTGCATGTAGGGTTAGTGGCTGGGTGAAAACAGTGTCACTTCACATTTCTTAAGATTTACAAATTAAACCACATACAATTTCTGAAAACTGTAATAACTATTGTGAAGAAGACATCTGTATATTCAGTTCTGAGTAGTGATGGGTCGATTGCAAATAATCCGGCTCTAAGAGAGTGAACCAGCTCTTTGAAGTGAACGACGGGAGCCGACTCCTGAGAGTGAGCCGATTCTTTTATTTTTTTGCCACACGTGATTGGTCAAGATGTGTGGCAGAGTCTGTGTGTCTACACTGAGCAAGAGCTGCGCAGGGAGGGGTGTGGTTACAGACACACGTAGTGACAGCACAGTAAACACAGAACAGGAGGGAGAGTCTCCCGTGAGAGAACTTTAGACAGACTACACGCTGGACAGGTGAGGAAACTGAGTGACAGGAAACGATGTATAGTTTGGACGCATTTTAACGTGATAGACAGTTCAAAGGCAGACTATACAGTTTGCAACGTGAACATTTCATATTGTGTCGTTGCAAATTTACAAATAATAAACACATTTAGAGATTGGACCTGTTTGTTTACTTGAGATGGGCCTTTGTTTTTGTATTTCATATTTTATTTTAGTATAAATAAAGCCATATAAATAATACATATTTGATACAATGTATGTTTTTACACTCGTAATTAATTTTACACAAAATTTAATAAATATAATATAATATAATAAAAAAATAATAAAATAAAATAAAATAATAAATTGATTTAAGCAACCAAATCTAAGGAGCCACTTGGGAGCCAAAAGAGCCGGCTCTTCTTAGTGAGCCGAGCCAAAAGAACCGGGTACCCAGAAAGAGCCGGAATTCCCATCACTAGTTCTGAGCTCAAAAGTCTTGACTAGAAATGTTTAGAGTGTTTATCACAATATATCAGCACATCTGAAAACAGGTTTTTGTAAAGTCTAAGTTTAGAGCAGATTTAATCAGAATATAGATTTATGACACTCTTACTGTTCTGACTCTGTTGTTGCTGAGTTTGTGCTGAACAGAAGCCTGTGTAACACTTTGGAAAATATAAATTTCTAAAAGCATGAAGGCATGTCAGAGTGTCTGAAATATGCCCAGACTCCTGGGGATTAACAGACATGAGTATAATGTTCATAGTAATGTCTGAACTTATTAGAAGCTGCCTAGCAGCTAGCTAATCACTTCATAGTTAGCATAGAGCTAAGCGTGGTTAGCACATGCTCAGTTCTGAAGCAACCAGACTTTTCTCTTCTCAAAGTACTAACGTACACATGCATGTGTCCAAGAGAGGGCGCCGCTGCACAACACTATAAACTACACACGGTATAGGAAGTTTCTACTTGCCTGCATAATATATCTGAATATATAATAAAAGTCTTGGGGCTGTTAGTGGATCAGCGGGCGAAGGCGCTGATACTATGACCAGAGGATCGCGAGTTCGAATCGAATGTTTGCCATCAACAGTCGGGGCCCACAGAGATCAAAATTGGCAGTACTCTCTGGGGAGGTAGATGGCAGTCTCTCTATCTATCACTCACACATTGCAATGTCCACTGGTTCGGGTGTCTACTGATTGGTCCATTTGTAGCTGGGAACCCTGTGCTTTCCTCCGAGGAAAGGTTCCCCAATTATGGTGTATCAAGCAATAGTTTGAAAAGAGGTGGTGGCTTTATTGCATGCAATGGAGGAGGCGTGTGCATGTCTTCACCCTCTTCGAGTCAGGGACAGTGCAAAGTGATGGGAAAGGGAGAAAATTGGCAAACAAAATAGTAAATAATAAATAAAAAAATAAATAAAATAAAAGTCTTTTGTAGATAAAATGAACAAAATAACCACTAACTAGTTGGGTTATATCAGCAACACCGGTTCACCAAAATACACTTTAGGGTCCAACATTCCAGCATCCAAAACACAACATATTGTGATTTTGCTAGTAGTTCATTAGTCTACGCTGATTGTGCTTTTTGAGTTTTGTCTGTATTTCTATTAGTGGGTATATGATGCTACGCTCACACTGAGGCCCAATACTCCACCTTCTGGCTGCAATTTTGAGGACATATTGAATAACAATTGATTGAGACAATATAGCCACGCATATGTTGGTGGGAGGGTTCATGTTTTGGGTATAAAGAGACAAACCAAAGAGGTAAATCTCCCAGTTCAGCATTACTGCACAACTGAACTGAAGCATCTACACTACTGGCGGATCTATGTCACCTTGAGATGGACAACATAGACTACAAACATAACCTCTCATCTCAGTACTGCTTTCCTGAGAGCAATGCATCCTGCAGAAAGGAGATCCAAGCAAATCCAGGGAATTTATTGTTGTATATTGTTCTGTCATTTATATCTGTGTGCACTGTGTTTCTGAACCTGCTGGTGATCATCTCCATCTCTCACTTCAAACAGCTCCACACTCCAACCAACCTGCTCATCCTCTCTCTGTCTGTGGCAGATCTTCTCGTGGGACTGTTTGTTATGCCTGTGAATATAATGCAGATGATAGACACCTGTTGGTATTTTGGGAAACTAGCATGTTCTATTTTTCAACTGGTCAGTTATTTCTTAACATCAGAATCTCTCTGTAATCTGGTTTTCATTGCAGTGGATCGGTACATTGCTATTAATGACCCTTTACTGTATACCAGCAGAGTCACTGTTTACAGAATGTTTGTGTGCATAATTCTAGGCTGGTCTTGTAGTCTACTGTACATTACTATGTTTATGTACTTCAACGACCACCTTCTTCCATCTCAGATGTCCATGAGATGTTATGGAGAGTGTGTTCTGGTTGTCAAAGATGCCTGGATCATTATTGACCTTGTGATTTCATTTGTAGCCCCTTGCACAGTCATACTCATCTTGTATTCGATCATTTTTAATGTAGCGAGACGGCAAGCCAGAGCTGTAAAAGCTGTGACGAACGGTCCCTCAAACAAACATGGAGAAAATGTTACAAGCTCTTCTGAAATCAAAGCAGCGAAAAAGTTAGGCACTGTCATTTTTGTTTATCTGGCTTGCTGGATCCCCTTTTATTTAAATTCTCTGACGGTTGAAAGCTTGACATCCTTGTCAGTAATGTGTACGGTACTAAATTGGCTAATTTACATTAACTCTGGTTTGAATCCACTAATTTATGCTGTATTCTATTCATGGTTCAGAGCATCAGCAAAGTATATTGTCACTTGTAGAATATTTGAACCTTCGTCTTCAAGGTTTAATGTGCTTCAAGAGCAGTTTTAGGCTGCATGCAGCTGACAAAGCCACATCAAAGTTATAAGTATGGGACGTAATTTTGTGTCTTATATTACATCGCGTTTAGATTTATTTCTTTAACAACAGTGATATTGTTGAACACAAGAGAGTAACTGTAAGCCAGGGGGTTAGACATATTCTGCATTTAGACTTTTTAATTAATTTTAAAGACAAATTCTGTACAGAATGTGTCACTAAAGAAGTTATTTCATGCTACATCTGTAAGTTATTTAATTATATGTTCCTGTATAAACTGGCTTTTATCACCTGTATGTGTAACCATAGTAACCACATTTTATGTGATGCTGGTGTGTCATTGGAAGTGATGCTTACTGTGATGCTTTTATATAAAGCATACATAGTTATTTGTGTTCTGCCCACATTTACACTATCTATTCTTTATGTATTGTTGATTTATTTTGCTACTGTCCCAGCTGTTATGTTCAACAACATCAAGCACTTCTTTACCCATCGTTTTTTTTTTAGGTTAAAAAATACTAACAACAGTGTTGTTTATATTGAAATCAGACAGGATATTTAATTATGAAATTATAAATATATGGGAATCCTCATATATTTATAGTTCTTTTCAAGATTCCTTGCTGCTTTTTTGTTGGAGATACAGTTTATTGACCAGGCATGCTGTTTTGACTCTTGAATAATGGTATATAATTAACAATACACCTGTTTCTACACTAATACTATAATATTCCAAAGTGAAAAATGAGAAAGTGCATGTCTCCAGGGTTCACGTTTAATTTTGAGAAGGGTGACTTTAAGCATTTGGTGATGGTGAAATTGTTCAGGTAAGGACCAATAACCTTTACGTGACAGTATGAATTAGAAATAAATACTTTCTTTATGAAAAGCACAGGGATACTCTACTGAATGTGACCAGAACTGACCAAGGAGGTAAGCACACAGAGCAAACCAAGCAGAGGAACCAAATATGACTTTTATTTAAGAAACCAGGATCATTAAATTTGAGAGAACTGAAAGAATCCTGGCCTGAAAAAAAAATCTTAAAAACGTGTAGAAGTTCAGGCTTTAGTACATTTATTTTGGTTGAGAATTCAGGAGGTTTTTTTCTGGGTTTTTTCAGCCATGAACAAGGAGAACTCAGGGTTTCAGGTTTGGAGTAGAGACTCAGACTTGGATTCTGGTATTATTGTGACAGAGGAAGAGAGATGGGACAGTGAGAGACTCCTCTTTGCAAAATCTATAACATAGACAAATACATTTTTTAATCACTTCAGTCTGTGTTCTAGTGTACAGAATGTAATTTGGCATGATGAGCATTTTAAGGTAGCATGGCCGAGCGGACTAAGGCGCTGGATTTAGGCTCCAGTCTCTCTGGAGGCATGGGTTTTGAATCCCACCGCTGCCAAATCTGTAAGGGCAAGCCATTACCTAGTGGTAACGATCTGGTCTTATGACCAGTAGGTCGCTGGTTCAATCCCCAGACAGGACATGACTGAAGTGCCCTTGGGCAAGGCACCTAACCCCCTAACTGCTCCCCGGGCGCCGGTGGATAAGGGCTGCCCACCGCTTCGGCACAAATTCTCAGAGTCTAGTGTGTTCATTAGTGTGTGTGTGTGTGTTTCACTGCACGAATGAGTTAAATGTGGAGGTCAAATTCCGTTGTGTGAAAAATCACATTGGCTAAATTGGTTAATCTTAATCTCTCTTAATCTAAATTTCCAGATCATGTTCCTGAAACCAGTCATGAGTCTCCTAGACGATTCTGTCTACACCAACATGCAGTTATTTTTATTAATGCACAGCTGGGTCAGCATCCAATCCAGTTACTTGTGACTTTCATGGATGTTGTAGACCATGG
>BRDA01064371.1:0-22823 GCA_036984385.1 Crenuchus spilurus
GTAGATGTCATGAGCTGTAGGTGTCAGTGAGAAAAATGCTTTAAAAGAAATACTGAACCACACAGGAGTAAAAGAATGAATTCTTTAAGTTAAGGGCAATATTATTTTATATTAAACTCCATCTTGTACTCTACATAAGTCTACATGTACCACAGTGCTTAACACTGTATTCCTCATTACTGAAGGATGAAGTAATGATACTTAATAATGTTAGTGAACTTAGTGAAGGTCTAAATTTTAATGAACATAGTGGCTAAAGACGGCAGCTTATCTGACAGATTGCTCCCAAATGTGGTACCCGCTTACAGCCTTGAGGACTGTTATTTGTGAAAAGTGTGAATTACAATTTAATTAATTAATGGATTTCACTGCTTCCTGACTCCAGACTTTTACATTTATTTTAGTGTTCAAATCTGCTCCTTTGTTCTGGATAAGGATGGAACCTTTCAGATACTTCACTTGGAACATAAGGACCGTGTACCTTTTCATTATACTTTGAAGGGCAAAATGTACCTATGCTGTTCAAACTGAGGGCAGAGGTGGAGAACTCAAGTCCCTTGAGGGTCGGATTCCTAAGTCAACTAAGAAGAAGAAGAAAAAGGAAAAGAAGGATGTGCAGTACTTTTGATTGATCTCCAGAGGGCACTTTGGTTCAGGGAATGAAAGCGCTGACCTGTCAGTCCTAAGCCCACTTCTCTAACCTAACCCCAAAGAGTCCAGCGCTAATGCTAACCGCTACACCACAATATTGTCAGAAGTTAGTTAGCTTTAGCTTTAAGTTAGTTAGCTTTAGTTGATATACCAGAGTTGGGAATTCTCCAAAATGTGCTGGACTGTGGTCTTTACACTCTTAGTGTATAGAGTCATGTAAAGCCCTTTTTGGATTGGGGTAAATGTACATGGAGGTCCTGGTTCATTTAATCTTTTATAGGAGCTCCTCTGTGATTTAATGTACAGGGGTTAGACAATGAAACTGAAACAGCTGGTTTTAGACCACAATAATTGATTAGTAGGTGTTGGGCCTCCTTTTGCAGAAAATACAGCGTCAGTTCCTCTTGGGAATGACATATACAAGTCCTGCACAGTGGTCAGAGGGATTTTAAGCCAGTCTTCTTGCAGGATAGTGGTCAGGTCACTACGTGATGCTGGTGGAGGAAACCGTTTCCTGACTCGCTCCTCCAAAACACCCCAAAGTGGCTCAATAATATTTAGACACAAAGACTTGCTGTCTTGATCACAGATGTGCCAGCAAGACGTGCAGCAACAATTTGTCCTCTTTTGAACTCTGGTATGTCACCATAATGTTGTGTGCATTGTAATATACTATATAACTGTGCTCTTACCTGCTAACTGAACCTTCACACTCTGCTCTTACTGGTGCAATGTGACATTAATGAAGATTGGCCACCAGACTGGTCCAGTTTAGCCAGGTTCCCACACACCTGATTATGCTCAGCAGGTAATGACCAGGTTTAACAGAGAGAGCAGAGAAATCACCAAACTGTGCATGAGCATCATGTGGAGGAAAAAGTAAGATGAGATACTGACTTATTAAAGGAGTGATTATAATCACAGCTACAATTACAAATGAGCTGTGATCATATTATCATGTGACAACGACATCTGGGTTCATAAAACTCTACAGCCCTCCAGAACGTCCTGTAGTCATTCTGATGCCATCCGGACACAGGAGTTTCAACACTGAGGAAACATGAAAAATGTTCAAAACAGCCGTCCTCCTGATAAACTAATCCAGTCTGAATAGGGCTTAAGGGGTTCAGTCAGCTTTCGGTAAATGTTTATTGACTTTCTCTTTTTATAACTTCACGTCTGATAATGTTGTAAGGTTCCTATTTGCTCGGTTTACATTGTGCCTTTAAGAAATAACCATTTGCTACCTTTCAGATGGCATTAATCTCTTTACTATAGCAGATGGTGCCTTTTCATTTAAACCTTCTTTATACATTTTCATAAATGCTGTCTTGGTGCCACAACCTGAGCTCAAGTTGTTTATTTCCAGTTTATCTAAGAAGTGAAAATGCCAATAGGCAGTGCTTTACTGAATGCTCTTTGTGTGCAATGGATTGTTGGAGTTTATTGGTGAAAAGCTTGAAGGGGAGGCTTGTTGTATTAAAGAATGTTTCCAATTTCCACCAGAGAAGAAGTGGATCAGACATATTTACTTCTTTAGAAAAGAAGCTGTTGACAAACTCCAAAACTAATATCCATCCATCAATCCATCCTCCATCCATTATCTTCCACATGATCCTGATCAGGGTTGTGGTTCTAACACCAAGCGCTCATTAACAACACACCAAAACATCATCCAACTCACTCTAGTCAGATTTTAGGGCTGTAAAAAACACTGATGCACATGAGTATGATCACTGAGTATCGTGATATTTTCTGATACTGTACACATTTTCAGCCCTCAACCACTAGATGGCAGTGTTGTGTATCTTCAGTCACAGATTAGGTTCGATTCAACTTTATGCCAATGTGATTGCAAACAATGGAATTTGACCTCCACATTTAATCCATCTGTGTTGTGAAACGCACCCGAAATGTGCCCGAAACAGTGGGCAGACCTTTCCACAGTGCCCGGAAAGCATTTGGGTGTTAGGTGTCTTGCTCAAGAGCACTTCAGTCATGACCTGTTCTGGGATTGACCTAATGACCTTCTGATCACAGAACAAGATCCCTAACCACGCTGGAAGGTCGCTGTTTCGATCCCAGGACTAATTCGTAATAAGACAGAGTATGACTTAAAAACCAAAACTTACTACTTAATTATCTGAGACATGCATCCTATGCTCAATAATGAAAAAAAAGATAGTAGTAATAATAATAATAATAATAATAATAATAGTACAATTATATTAAGAAAATAATTAATATATTTAAATGTTGTAAATAAAGAATTCAGACAGCCAAAATAGCCTAAAAGTCTTAATCATTTGATCTGATTTGCTCTGATGTACCAGTTCTGTATCAGATAAGGTTTTCTTAACAACTATAAAAAAATAAAGGCTTTTTGAAGATCTGTCAGAGGTTCCTCAGACTGTTACAACAGAATATAATGAAGGAATGTTTTTAGTGAAAGTTCTCATGTGAGTAATATGAGTGTGATATAAATCACTGCACTGTAATAATGAACACTTTATCCTCCAGACTGCACTGCCCTCTGCTGACAGAAAGGAGGATGACAACAAAAGGAACTAGGCCTGGTGTAGCAGAAAGAAGAAAGTACTACTACATATAATAATAATAATAATAATAATAATAATAATAATAATAATAATAATAATAATAATTATTATTATTATTATTATTATTATTATTATTATTATTATACTTTGTAATAAGAGTCAATGTCATGAGACATTAAGTTCTGAATGTTAGGCTAATAAACAGCTCCCTAAGCCTTTAACCTCTTAAATGCTTTGACTTTTGCAACATCCTACACCAGGCAAGGGGAACCGAAGCACATTTTAGACGTTTCCTGCTCCAGCACATCAACAAACACTGGTATCTGCTTGTGTCACTCAAACAGGAGTTCTTGAGCAGAAAAATCACAAAACAGTGCAGGAAATTAACCATCAAGGAACCATCCTGCCATCACATGGTGTGCACAGGTAGATTTTTGGTAATGTGTAAAAGTCTGAATCAGGACATGGTGAGTGGAGTTAAACAAGTATGACGTTATTTCACATCATCAGCATCATCAGTAAACACTTAATTAGTACTTAGATCATGTTGTCTCAGATGTAAAGTCATATAAACAGATGCTTATCATTAATTAATAATTTAGATATTACAATCTGCTAATTGATGTACTGTTCATAGATTTACTGTAATAATATCAATAAAATGATGAACAGCTAAATACATTCAGAAAACTTTATTCATCCCTGAGGGGCAATTGTGGACGCACAGAGCAACAACGTTATAAGAAATAAAAAAGAGAAAATATAAGATATAAATAATCTGTATATGCAATTAATGTATACATGTCACATCTGAATAATGCAACCTGGTAGTTTGGAATGTAAGTGAGTAGTACAAATAAATATAAATATAAAGTGACTGAGCATTTGAGATATATACAAGATATAAGTGACTGAATGTAATAAGTATTACAAAAAAGAGAAAAATGCTGTGTATGAGTGTGTGCAATGTGTCATGTTAAAATTAGTAAAAGTCCGCTATAAATCAGTCAAATATTGTGGTGTATATTTAAATGAAGGATATGAGTTAAGGAGCTGAACAGCGCTGGGTACAAAAGTCGCCAGTTTAAATTATGCATAAAATAACATGAGCGCTTAGTTTTGATTAGAAGTCATATGGGACTGTATTCAGAGGTGGGAGACTAAAGTCACACATTTAAGGACTTGAGACTTTCTTGACTTTGACTTGGAATTCATGGTTTGTTTTTGAATGTGATGTTGCTTATTTGGGCTTGACTTTCTTTCCGAGTAAAGCTCTTTGATAATCTCTCAGCTCCCCATAATAATGCAAAAGGCGATTGGTAGGTAGTTTGTCCCTTTCAAGCCCCCGTTTCCTGTTTATTGCTCCCACCTAAGTTGACCAGTCACACACCCAAACACAGAAGGCAGGCAGAGTGATGAGGCGCAGCATAAGTATGAGCTCGAGTAAGTGGAGAAAAAATGGAAAATAGAGCGCACTGAAAGAATGGCTCCGACCTCAGATGGGAGATGCAAAATGCACTTTTCTTTTGATCAGAGCTTAAAAGATTTTAAGTTATCCAAGGAATTTAAGTTTTTCAAATAATTTATTAAATAAATTAATTTATTCTAAATGTTCATGTTAAAAGTGTTTAGTATAATTTTGGTGTCGTTTATGGATGATGTCATAATAAATCTTTACCTTTATACTGTTAAAAAGCGGCCTCAGTTTTTCAGAATATGATGGGTTGCCAGTTGGGCTTATTTTGGGCTTGTTTTCATAGAGCCGGTTGCTTGTTTCTATCACGGGATCTGGCAACACTGTTCACAGTCCATAAACATGAAGGTCAGGTGAATTGGGTATTGGTGCCCTGTCCTGGGTTTGGCCAAAGTAGTGGAATGCCCAGTGAAGGGGTAGAAGGACTCACCACAACCCTGACCAGGACAAAGATGTTAAGAAGATGGATTGAATGGAGAAGTTAGGTTTTGTTTATATTGAGCCATGATTGGATGATTTCTTTTGCAGTGCACACAAATCTGGCAACCTACCAGAGCAGCAGAGAAGGAATCTCAACTGTTTTCATTCCCTGGAAATTTGCAGCATCATATGTCAACACATTTGCATTAAAAGTGGAGAAGAAAAGCAGCACTTCCATAAAAGCAAGTATCAACAAAACAAGTCATGCAGTGATGCCTTCATCTTTCATAATGTAGTGATCTTCAACATTAGGACCATCCATCCATACCATCTGCTTAATCTTGATCAGGGTCACAGTTAGTCCTCTTCGGGTGCAGGGCAGGGCATTACACTATTTTATCATCATTGTTCTAGATTTAACCCACTACAGCGCTATTTTAATTGATTTTAAGCAAATCTCATTTGAAAACAGTGCAGAGCTTCATTACCAGTGTTGAATAATTTACAGAGCTCCTGTAGATCTTTTAGCTCTTCTGCTCTGGCACAAGAAGTTCGAGGTTGACAGTAAAGTGTGGCGCACATGTTAAAAATCGGGCCATGTTTCAGTAAGCTTTCATTAAAGGCGCATTTAAGCTTTATGAGAAAAAGTCCCGCAGCTTGCTTGGCAGTGATGTGTAATATGTCCAGTGTTTCCTGTAAGGGAGCTGTTGATTGATTTGGAAATGCATTTCCATCTGCAATCGGATGCCATGGTTCAGGGGCCTGAAGCTTTCAACTCGAGCGTTTTGTAAACACTTCATTTTAATGCATGTAGATACATGGAGATACGTCTCCAATGGAATTGAGTACAAAAACTATTTACTCTGACGACAGTTCCTTGTACAGCGCGGGGAGGTTTAATTATCTTCTGAATGAATATAAGAAGGTTTTATATACATCCTTATTCACAAATTACAGCAATTACAGCTTCAATACATGTTCCCTGGTTTGCTTTTCTTATTCTTTGCATGTGGACGGAGCGCTTTCTATGAATTTCAAAGCGGCACCAAATCCCTTGTTCTTTCTACGGGCTTTGTTCTGAATGAAGAGTCAAGGTTTGGGTCAGTTCGCGTAAACAAAAGCTGGAAACTTGGGTCATTGAGATGCAGTAGCTGTAGATATTTTGAAAATAATCCATATGAAAGGAACAAAAATGCTGGCAAGAACAAATATTTGACACGAGTGCTCTTAAAGAAAAGGTTCCACAAAGAGTTATTTGAACAGTGCCATTGAAGCGCCATTTTTGGTCTCTTCAAGAACCTTTTCTGCAAATGAGAAGTTGGAGTGTGAAGGAAATTTTAAACATCCAAAGAACCTCCTTGGTTAAGGTTCTTCCTAGGAAGTGTAGGTTCTTTAATCTTTAGAAATGTTCTTTCAGTTCACACGTCATTAACATATGCTTACTGAAAGAACCAGCCTTATAAAAAGGCTCTTAATGGAACCAAAAGTGGTTGCTCTGTGGCATCATTCAAAAACCTTTCCTGTACATGAGATGTGTGTGTATGCAGAACATTTTAAAGATCTAAAGAACCTGCTGTGCCATCCTTATTGTCAAAAGTATGTGTCAGGTTTTAGTGTTCATGCTTCTAAGGATTGACCTTGATGTGGGTACAGGTATGGGGGCAGCCAAACATTATAAGACAAGCCTGATCACTCTGCTGCCATCACAGTAATGCTGCCGGGCAGCCATACAAGACCAGAATTCAATCTCTTTGAATTGTGAAAGATATTGAAGCAGAAGTTCTGCAATAAAAACTTAATGCTTTGGCTCTCATCAGGGTTTACCAATGCCAGTACTATTTCAGCCATTCAGTCAGCTTCCTAGGCAGTGACGCGCTACTACTCAACTTTAAAAGGAAGCAATTCGCCTCTGCTCTATTGATCGCAGGCGCTGATGGGGGGTTGCCCGAGGGGTGGCTCCACCTCTGTCTGACAGTGTCTGCTCTAGACTGAATGCTGCACACCTGGGCTACAGCCGGGGCCTATACCAAATATCCTAATAATTAAACTCTCCACTTATATACGCTTCTGAGGTTTTATGGCAGAATAATATACCCAAAACAGAAAGACACATTAACTTTTAAAACATAATATATCACTGACAATGGGTGGCACGGTGGCTTAGTAGTTAGCACAATCGCCTCTCAGCACTGAAGTCTTGGGTTTGAGTCTGCATCTGAGTGGAGTTTCCATGTTCTCCCCGTGTCTGCGTGGGTTTCCTCCGGGGAATCCGGTTTCCTCCCACAGTCCAAAAACATGGAGATCAGGTGGATTGGATACTCAAAAAAAAAAAATTACCCTGGTGTGTATATGTATGTATGTTTGCCCAGATATGGTTGGCACTCTGTCCTGGGTGATTCCCCTAGTGCTCGATGCAGTCCTCCAGGTGGACGGTCACTTCCGGTTGAGAGTACGCTGTGCGCGACTGGCTGCCGCTTCTCACCGGAGTGTGTGTATATGAAGTGTGTTGATTGTAAAGCGTCCTTGGGTGTCTAGAAAGGTGCTATATAAGTATAATGTGTATGTATGTATGACAATCTCTGTTAGAATCTGATGAAAATGGTATAACTTACAGGACCTACACTCTTGGGTTCAAATAACTCAGATTAATATAATTTTCAGGTTTTTCTGGCTACTATGCATGCATACACCTTTTCATCACATTTCTGTAGATTATGTGCTGTATGTTTGACAGCACATATACTAATCTGTGCATGCATCATTGAAGGACTATGATAGGCCTGCCATCCCTCCTGACACCTTTACTAATATGCTAATTGGTTTTTTTTAATAGCAAGCAGGACTTCTGTACTGCAGTCACCATGTTGATTTTATGGACTATCCTATTCATTTTTCAACCAGTGAACAGTCTCCGTCTTATTACCCAAAGTAATGGAGAATGTCCTGTAGACTGGCATTCTTAGCACTGCTGGTAGACCTGCATGACTGTACACCTCCATACACTTACAAATTCAGCTACTTCCTTCACACTCTGACATTTGGCGGCCAAATACAATCACTCCATTAACATTCCACATGTATTTATAGCCTGGTCATCCTCATGCAGCGCCATCTACAGGAGCCTGAAGTTAATATCACCTTAAAAACACAAAGTGACATGTTTTTGTCTTTGTGATGGAAATCACAATTGCAAAGTAGTAAAATATGGACTCCAAGCATGGAAACCATGGAAAAATATGTACATATAATTTCTGGGAGAACAGATTCTGATACAGATTTGCACTGATATACACTTAATGTCATTATGGATTATAATTCCAAGAGCAATTGAATGCATCTGGATGTTGGGTTCTAAACCTCTCGTCCAAGAACAGCCACTCTTGATGCAAAAATATTGCCTATTATTAGAACATACAGTCATTTCCATTAAAATATGTCCACTCTGACCTCTCAGCATAGCCTGGGCATGACATTTAAATGTGCTGACATACTGCACAGCCTTGCCAGAGCTAAATTTAAGTCAGCACAGAGGCAGGAAGAAATGTAGCTCGTTAGTGAGCAGAGTCCATAAACCCAGAGGTGTTTCTGATATCTGCAACTGATGCATGGCAGGGCCTTAATAACCAAGATAATTCAGTGGTTCATCTAGGGGAAGCCATGCATTACACACTTTATGTGTTTTCCTTGCTCTAGCACATCTGTATCCACTCACCAGGTAGCAGGTAATGAAGCCTTTCATGAGTTAAAACAGGTGCATCAGTGCACAGCATAGTGTTACCAGGAATACTGTAATATCTCATGCATGAAATTCTTCTCTGAGAGCTACGTGCCATATCTTAGCTTTGACTGTACATTTGCATGTCTTGCCTGTGGAGAAGGAACGATAATTAGTGAGATAAGATAGTTACTTGTTCACAGTCAATCCTCCCTAGAACCTGTTGAAATACGATGGTTCTCTCAAGTGAAAACTTGAAGGATGTTGGTCACATTATTGAAGCTCTGCCAGTTTGCAAGTCCATTAAAATGTGAGGTATCCACATGTCTAGCACCCCTGCTGGCTGATTGTGGTGTAGCTCCCCCCATTCCCATGTGCTCTTAATGACAGAACAGCCTGTTTTCCATGTTATTATTTCCATTTTCTTTTCATCTGCAGTGTCTCATTCCAACAGTTTGTTTTCCCTATGATCATACATCCCCATAAATTAGTTCTACTGTATCGTAAGAAGGTGTGGTTGCACAGCCTTGGATTGAAGACGTTGCTGCAGCCAGGGTTGCCAGGCTTGCGGTTTTCCACACCAGTGAGCTAAATGAAAAATAATAAAATCATAATATTATTAACAGTATATTGGTATTTAACTGGCTTGTGCTGACAGCAGAGCAGGGTTTAAACTGGGCGGGAGAAAACTGAAGCTTTATTGTGTTTGGTTTGTTGCAGCCCGTGACTGCCAGGAGGCGATGCAACCAAGTGGGTAAGGAAATTAGGAAGTGTTCTAATTTTGACTCTGGTCTCTTCTGTGCAGTCTCTGGCTCCAAATTTGTCAAGATGACAGTGATATTTTGGCTATTATTAATAATAATAATAATAATAATAATAATAATAATAATAATAATAATATTGTTGTTATTATTATTATTATTATTATTAATAATAATATTATTGTTATTATTATTGTTATTATTCTTATTCTTATTCTTATTATTATTAAATACTATCAATGAACCAAATATTTACATCCTCAGTCAGTGATAGCTAATTTAGGGGAAAAAAAAAATAAATAAAAATAAGGGAGGGGAATTTTAACCTGTCACATGCTCAGTGAGCAGATTAGTGAACTCAGCCCATTTCCATCCCTATAAACTCACTAATACCTTGATTTTATGATAAATGGGAGAACGTGTTGTGAGAATGCCCTACTGTATACTTGATGCTGGATGGCTGCTGATGGCATACGGACAGGAACAGTGATGATTTGCTGGCACTATATTTTAATAAGTGTAGCCTGGCTAATATGTAATTATTTAAATATGTGCAGTTCATAGGAAAACCTCATTACTTTTAAAACAGGTTCATGTTTCTTTAAGAACAGAGCACTCTTGAGAGTTAGGTGGAAATGCACTTCTAAAACATTCTATAAGCTATAAGGGTAGATCTACTCCAACCCTCATTGGTTACATTGGTACTGTTAGTGAATGGCAGAGATTTGGGGGTGGGACTTAAAGAAAAAGGGCAGAACAGTTGAATGAAGATGCGACAAATTAGCAGTTAAGCCTCAGGCTTCAGTTGTTGAGATAACAACATTCAGCTGAGTAAACTGGCAGTAAGTTAGTTTATCTGTGTGAAGCTGTTCTAGCTGATGAGGTGATTAATGTTCAGCTCTAGCTAAGTGCTTGGTGGGTTGCTACTGTCTGATACATGGAGTGTTGGAGGTCTGTTTACTCACGGTTCTGGAAGGACATCAACCAGAGAGTTCTGAACTTCCGTGTTGTTCAGAATTCCTCTGGCTTCGGTGGAGGACACTTCCTGTTTTGACCAGTTCATGCTGAAGCGTTGGAACCAATGATCTATATTACTGGATAGGACACACGTGACTGTTGAGTGCGCCAGCATGGAGCCGCCATGTTGTGTGGAAGCAGGGCAAGCTCTGAAGGAAGCCAGCGTTTGCAAACAACAAAAGGGCTGCAATGTTTTGCCTTTAACTGTTTTACTTTATCGGAATTCTATCAGCAGAGACCAGGGGATCATATTCCACAAGTATGTATTCATTTTAAAATGATTTATTCGTAATAATCTGTGAATTACAGCCACAATCTCTGACCTACAAACTTGACGTAGTTCTGTAGACATTACACTAATAGTCAGGTTTACATCAAACCAACAACACTCATGAAGTTAGTATCACAAACATTAACTCTTACTATAAGCAAATGTAGATATGCATCAGAACTCTAAACTACTAGACTAGAGGCATTTTTATAGCGACAATGATGGTCTCAGTGTTGTCAACTTGGCGGTGCCAGTGGCCCATCAAATTGTCTTATAAGTTATAGACAACACCTTTTAAATTACTAAAAAGTAAAATTAGTAGCAGCATAAATAGAGCTTTACAATGTGTTTATATTGAATATTTCTACATTTACTTTAATATGTATGAGGTCTCCGTGTTCTTTACTTTGGATTAAGACAGTCGACAGGTTGAAAAAATTGATAATTTGTGTAGAGCCATCGGTCACTAGCTAGTAGCAGCAAGACAAGAAAACATGGCTATATTTATGTCAGTGGCCATGCGATAGCAGCATTACACAATTTAATTCTTTGTCTTCTTTGTAAATAACTTACATTTTGAAAATCGGATCATTATTAACGATTTCACAGCCATTAGAAGTCATGTAAGCAGTAAGGTCTAGAGAAAATGTCAGCTACGGCAGATGCAAGAGCCGATAGTAGCCTAACATGTCATCAACCATTTTAATACTTTGATTAATGTTAAAGAGCTTTTTATCCTCTTTGTAAAGAACTTTAAAAATCGGACAATTATTAGTGAAGTTAGAGCTTTGAGAAGGCAGCAGTGCTGGTCATGTGCCATTGTTTACAAGCTTCACTTCCACACAACATGGTGGCTCCATGACGTCGCGCCAGCCTCAATGCTAGCCAGTAGGCAGCGACCTATCCAGTAATATAGATCATTGGTTGGAACGGTAAAAGACTGCCGTGCTGCCGAGTTCAAACCCCCATAACCGAGGTAACATTGGTTTATTTTGGCTCAACTGAGTGAAGAGGCAATTTTTCTGTTTTAAGTGCCACGACGCACCTAATCCACGTCACAGGCATGCAACGTTTGTGAGAGTTTAAACAGTTACGTACATAGAGCTGTTGAATTTAAGTGTGTGAAGTTGAATTTTTTTTAATGATGTACAGTGAAAAAGGACTTTTCTGTGATATACCCACATTCATGGACACTGAATCTGAGTAAACTTCACATTGTGTGATGGTATTAAGGAGAAACATTCTTCCATTACTGTAAGAAAAGTAAAACTCCATTTATGATACGCTCAGGCCTGATATTTTATTCAGACTGCAAGGTAGTACATTGCTATCTGACCCACTTACACTTTTTCTCCTATTCTTCCATCCTTGTGTGCACAAGGTTATTCTAACAGTTTTCCTTTTGTACCAGGTTACATTAGCATTGTGCTAACTGGAAGCCTAACACATTACATTCTCATCCCTGATAGTACAAGAGATTCAGTAATGTCAACTTGTCACACACCAGAATGTCAATTCTGTCCACCTTGTTCATATTAGGTACTCGGTGCTACTGCCTCAGTGTTTTTGTTTAATTTTAAATAAACTCATGTTCACTGGAGCTCAGCTGCCTCCTTATTATACTCCACCCACATCCTTACATAACTACATTACGCTGTTAGACATTTAAAAACAGTGCTCTGTATGAAAATGTGGCTTTAATCTTAATCTTATTGCAACGTAAACCCTGATAGCAGACGAGTGCCATAACTGGGCTATATTTGGGCACCTATTTTAACTGTAATGCTTTACATTATATTTAACGTGGATCAGGCTCTGATTTGAGACAGTTTTGTGATGTATTATGACAGCAACAACAGTTATTTTAGGTGACTGTTGAGTTCTAGTACTAGCAGGGGCGTGGCACCAAATTCTGGGCCCTATGGACAAGCAGTGCCCAGGGCCCCTCGTCCCTATTATCAAATATTATTTCCTTTAATATTTAAAGGAAAATTAAATTCCAGACTCCTCAAGGGCCCTCGCCCCACTTGGGGCCCTGGTAACTCAGACCCACGTTTTCCTCCACTACAACTCCCCTGAGTACTAGTCTAAATTAAAGAAGCAAAATTTAGGCTACAGACATGTCTATTGGACTACACATAAAGTAAGTGGAATGTGTCAGTAAGATGTTTGGGTACATGATACTGCTAACAACATAACTGCTCTGAATCTGTGAGCTTAATATTGCTAACAAACACTACAACTCACCTAAAATAGCCATTGCTCTAAAAGTACATCAACAAAAAAACTCTTACATTGCTTACACTGCATCCAGTTGTTCATTTAGGTATCATCGTGTTTTTCTTCAAGACTAAACATGAACATGTTGGCATCTAATGCCAGGCGTGGGCTAGAGGTGTATAAAGCCCCCCAGCATTGATCAGTGGAAGTGTGTTCTTTGCTCCGTCCAGTACTTTTGGGATGAGTTGGAGATTTAGTGGTGGTAGTGATTTAACATCCTTACCTCACTTATGCTCTGGCTGAATGCAATGAAATCCTCACAGCAATGGTCCAACATCTAGTAGAAAGTTTTCTCTGGACAGTAGAGACAGTTACTCCAAAAAAAGCAGGATTAACCCTTTATTTAGGAGGAAACGATGAGAATGAGTGCCAATGTTTTAGTGAACGTTATTGATAAAGTACATGTGAGTTAGTAACTGTATCCATTTTTGTTGGGTAAAACACCCCTTAAAATGAGCCTTCTATCCTGATCTCAGGCTTTGTTGTTGTTGAACACAACACGGATCAGCCTTACAATGCTGTGAATGACAAGTATGGAGCTACCAATGTATATTTTTATCTTTTAGACCATCCCTATGTGTGAACATCACAAACATGCATTTGCAAGCTTCATCTCCAAAGATCTCCTGCAGGGCCTTCTCAGCGTGGTGCTACTCATGGGTGAAACGATCTGTTTGTATCACCAGCAGGAAGATAGCTTGAATGCATATTTCCTTTTTGATGTGTCCTGTTGTTTTGCAGCCGTCCAAGAAACCGGCAATGTCAACTGCATAAATGACTATTTTGTTTTGAACATTTTCCTTCTGGCAAGTCTCGGTCAAAGTGACCCGAATCTCTCTCCGTGAAGGACGATGTTGCTTCAACTTTCTCGATCCCTATCACTGCTGTACGATGCTGAAGGCCTGCCGTGACAACAGAAGAAGTTTGGATTAATACAGTTTGATTCTGTAGGTAGTAGAAGGTCAAGAAACAGGACACAACATGGGTACAATGTACATGTACCCTAAGACATCCAACATTGGTCCTTAATGTCCAATCTAGGCTCAATGCTTTCACTTTTCCCATTGAATGTAGTATCCATATCTAGGTAAAGTCAGGACAGGGTGAGTGGAGTCAATACAACTTCAGATTCATTACAGCACAATCTGATCTTATGTTCATGAACTAAAGGTACTGATGGCAGAACCTTGAGCAACACCATCCTTAAGGTTGTGTGTTTACGTTTCCCCTTGTCACATCTTCCATTGCCACATCACATTAGTCGCGTTTTCATGAAAAAACAATTCAACAAAACAAGTTTCACAATTGTGGTGTTTCCATTAAATGTGAAATACTTTTATAAAATCACGTGTAAATATGTTTGTTCTGGTGATAAGTCATTACAAACATGGCGGCAGTGGATGTAAACACATACTTCAGCTTTATACATACTGCTACCACGGCACTAGTGCTCATCATCAGCCATCAGAGGAGACGGCGACTTATCGAGGCTTTGGAGCGACAAGCCCCTTATACTTGGGAGCGGCTACGTATGCGGCGTTTTTGGGAAACTGTAGTCGATGATTTTACAGAAGAGCTGTGGATTCAACATTTTAGAATGACACACTCAACTTTTAATGAACTCTGTGATGCTGTGAGATCTCTAGTGGAGCAGCTGCACATTGTCCAAGTATTCTCCTCGTTATTCCAAATATGCCGCGTCATCTTCATCCTCTTACTTTCTGTTGTCTTCTTCTTCGTCATCTTTTTCGCCAATAGAAACGTCCGGTTGTTGATCACGTGACTCTCTTGATGTGAAAAAAGTCAGTTTGAGTGTTTCCATTACACTTTTGCGATATAAACCAATTTCGATACGACTGAAAAACCTCCTCATCTTAGCGCAAAAGACTTTTATCAGAAAACGTGAGTTTTTTCAAAATTGTCGTGTTTCCATGAAGCATATTTTTATTCGCAATTCTAATTTGCGATATTTCAGGGTCAATGGAAACGCGACTATTGTCTGGTCTTGGTAATGTGGTACACCTGTATTCAATAACCTCACAGCCCCATGTGTTATTTTTCCTTTAATTACACACATTATTTAGCCCCTTATGTTTCCCTTGTCTGGTGTCAGTCACTGAATGTATCTGTACAACGGTTATAGGTTAATGTAGTTACTGCGTGTTGGTTACAGATCATCTTTGTTTTATTTACATTAAAACTACCTGTTGGATTCCCATCACTGCTGTCTATCCGTCTCCTTCAGCTCCACACCACCCATCCGTCACACCTCCGTCCTTGTTCTGCTGAGTGTTCGACTGTGACTGCTGGATCAATTTTGGTGAATGATCATCAGAATTTGACTTGACTTGGCCTGAGACAAGTGGACAGTGACGTGTCCTGTCTTACCTGACTTGCTTGATTCTCACCTCAGTAACTTGAAAGTTAAGGATTTGAGACTTGCTTGTGAGTCCCAACTCTGTTTGAATGTGATAATAAATAAATAAATAAATAAATAAATAGGTCACGATTACACATTCCAACTAGCCTGAAAAAAAGAAGATTATTACAGACTTAAATATGCAAAAATAAGCCTCCCTTCTGGAATCAAAGCTGCTTGTTGGCGTTGACAAATGCAGCAGGTATCCATTATCTTGAAGTGTGGGCTGTCAAATCAAATGTGCGGCACACGCGTCTGACTAAAAAAAGTTATTTGGCAAATTAAAGCCACAGGGAGCTTGTTAAACGTGACGTGTGAACCCTCTCCTCTCCCTGCTCTTTCTGCTGCAGTCATATGACAGGTAATGTGGTTTTCACTTTCATTATTCAAGGTGTGCTGTGCCCTAAAATTTGGAACAGGGTGAAATAAAATCTGCAGTCTTTTATGAAAGAACACCTACTGAACTTCTGAAACATATCACAGGATAAAGTTCTGCTATTAAACTGTTTACACGGGTGGAGATGTTCGGTTTGAACATTGGTGGATGCAGCTTTTGCCCTCTAGATGGAAAGATGGAAAGATCTAAAGCTACACAGAGGTACAATCAAACTAAATTCTCTGTATCGCCAAAGAGTTTAGTAGAGTAATATTGTATTTAGAAATACAGCATCTTCTCTTAAACCCCTGTACAGCACATCTGCTCCTCACGTTCAGAGCTTCATGACTTTCTTCTTCTTTAACAAAGGGGTGGAGTCACATGAAAGGTGAAACCTTCTTTATACTCAACTTCTGACTATTTTGAGCTGCTAATGAAAGACTCTGCTTCAAATAAAACCTCTTCACTTACCATCAGTGTTGATGTTTGAGTCTCAAATAGAGCTGAGCACTCGGCTTCTGTCCTGCTGAACGGTGCTCTCTTGTGTTACAAATTTTAACCCACATAATGACCCTTCAGTGCTGTGCAGCCTAAAGTAAATGAGAAGGTCATCAGTAAATTGTAAACGTTATTACTTTACTAATAAAACACATTTTCTCATCACTTTAGTTTCTTTAACAAAAAAAAAATGTAAGTCCTACAGTGGAACCTTGGTTATACAGTAGTTTGTTGTGATTTTCGTACAATTTGGTTATCTGCGACATTTTTGGGGAAATTTTGTATACTTTCAATCGCCCTAGTTTTCATCAGCAAACCCATGTGACTCGTTCATCACTCACCCACATGTTCATCACTCATTCTGTTTTTTTTCCTCATTGTTTGTCATTGATAACGCTCAAAACAAACTAACACTAATGCAATGGCATGCAGTGATACCACCTGAAAACAGGTGCGAAAACAAATAGCTGCCAAGAACAGGTGTACAAAACAAATGCTGTGGCTGGACCACACCAGCACTCTCTAAAACAGAGCGTAAACCTGTAAGAGTGATGTTAAATGTTCATTTAACCATTTTATTAGTCTTTTGCATTTATTTCTCAGTGTGTTCTGTATGTAACACTATAGTTATTCTATATAAAATATATTTTTGTTACTATTTTGGAGTGTCTGGAACAGATTAATTGGATTTACATTATTTCTTATGTGAAATATTGCTTCAGTTATCACTCGTTTCAGTTATCATCAGACACTTTAGAACAGATTAATGACCAAAACGGAGGTTCCATTGTAATTGAATAAAACATTAATTAATTGAGATGCAAATAGGTATGTTTGAAATTCGTTCCACCTCCTGGGTGCCAGGACGGAGAAGAGTCTTAATGCCAGTCTTCCACGTGTCTTGAAGGATGGTGGGTCAAGCCATACTAGAAGCTTCAAGGGCTCAAGGTGACTTGAGACTTGACCATTGCAATTAGGTTGGGAGGGGCTGGTCCAGTCTTTGTTTTGTAGGTGAGCATCAGGGTTTTGAATCAGATTCGAGCAGCTACAGGAAGTCAGTGAAGTAAATGTGTTGGCTGGGAAGCCCAAGAAATCAGTTCGCCAAGACATGTTTGGAGAACAAATTGTGCCTTTTTAGTTTAGCAAGGCTAACACTGCTAACAAATTCCAAAAACCATTAGTCACCTATGTAACCCAGTCATTTTTGTAAAAAAAATACACCACAACTTCTCTCAAAGTACATTCAGAGCTTACTTAAGGCATCAAAGACAAGTTGGCACGTTTAGGACACAGTCTGACTCTAAAATAAAGTGATTATTGAGTGAACAAATCCTTTAAGAATGTAGATGGAAGAACATTTACTTTTGAAGCCTGAACGTCAACAATTGAAACATCTACACTTAGTATAACTGTAAAGCCACTGATGCTTAATATGCAGTCAGGCAGGTCTTTTGTGTTTTAAATTGATTTTCCAAGAGGCTTTGGATGTAAGTGATGGTTTTGTTTTGTCTGAAGTGAATAGGAGGAAGTTATTGAACATCCAGACTTTAATTTCCATTAAAATGTGAAAAATTTCTGGGCATCTACAGATGAGTGGTTCTGGTAAGAAGCGGTCAGCAACGTGAAAAAATCAACCTCTGCTGTGTTAACAGTCTCTGATCACGTTTTCTCAGGGGGCCATTAGACCATTGTTTCCTAAATGCTTGTATATTTTTAGCTGGTATTACTGTGCAATGCAATACACAAAGCAGCCATAACATTAAAACCACATCCTTTGCATCCATGACCATATAGGTGCACTTTGTAGTTCACCTGTTTCTCTGCATACTTTGATCAGCCTGTTCAGGACCTCTGCAGGGCAGGTGGATCACTCAGCACTGTAGTGACATTGATGTGGTGGTGGTGTGTTAGTGTTACAAGATGAGCAGACATGTCTGCTTGCGACCTCTGGTCCATTAACCAGATATATGGCATATTTCGTTGTACATTGGAGACAGTGTTGCAATGACAATAAAGGGCATTCTGATTCTGATATATGCCAATAATGTTTCTACAGTGTTTAATTCAGACGTTTTTAAGAAGAATGTTTTTGATTGATAATGCTGACAGAATTTAATTTAGCTCACTCGTGTGTATTTGCTGGATGACGACAATTCTTTGTTGGAGAACCTGAAAGAAAGTCATAGTTTTGAAGTTCTGCCAGCTTCCTCTCCATCTTTTGTTTTCGCTCTGCTTCCTCATACATTTCCTGAGTGAAGTAGCTTCCCACGTTGTTTGCAATCAGCTCATCGAGCTTCTTAACCTGATCTCACATTCTCTTGTTATTGAAGGCCACGTATCTACAAGTCCATACTGTATGTACAAGTCCGACAACGTTTTTGAAGCTGAGAATGTCCAGTCCAGACATATTTGTCTATTGTTTGATGAGTGACTCCTAAAAACCGAGCTCTTCAAAGAGCACCTGCTCTAGTGATCCCAAATACTTCCCATGAGTACTGATATGCACTCAGCATTCGACATCCAAATGTTAATTCTAGTATACTAGTACTAGTAAATACTAGTACAACTCTAGTATTATTTTTTCGCATCTGTACTTTCCCACTATTGTAAGTCGCTCTGGATAAAAGCGTCCGCTAAATGCAATGTAATGAGTGAAAAACACAGTCGCATACTTGGAAGCTTCCCCTGATGATAAAATGATTCTGGCCCACATCTGGCCCTCATCGCCCATTTCATTTGGGCCACTTGCCACATAGATTGATAGCTTTTGGGTGGACTGCTCCCAGTTGCAAGATGTGGGCCACATATATACGCCAAATTAGTGCCACATATCAGCCAATTGTAGGTAACACTGCCATATCTCTGGCAGAAGTGGCTCACATCTGTTATGGTACATGTGGCCCAAATGTGTATTTTCAATATAAGGGCCACATTTGGCTCACCTGCAGTTTGCTATGCAGACAGTGGGCCAGTAGTGCCATTTCTCAGCCAGAAGTGGCCCACATCCGTATGCTACCTGGGCCTTCTCCAAAGAGCTCCTGCAGAGCATTCACAGCATTTCTGTCTTTGGTTGTGAAACAGCCAATCACCAGCAGGAAGACATGACATCCAGGGCTGGAGACCTGAATGCATTTCACTGTTTTTTTTTTTTTTTTTTCACATCATCTGTTGTTTTGCGTCCGAAATACCAGGAGTGTCAGTCACATAAAGGTCTCTTGTGTTGTAAACTTTTTCCTTTTGGCAAATCTTAGTCATTGAGATTGTAGTAGGATGTGATGCAAAGGCTTCCTTGCCAAGAATGCTGATCCCAAGGGTGCTCTCCTCAACTCCAAATTTCCCTGTCATCACTAATATGAAGCAATGAGCTTGTCAACACAATCAGATTAGTCATTGTGGCAAATTACTGTATAATCCAGCCTGGCTTTTGAACATAATTTCCTGTAATATACATTGTAATTTCCCAGAACTTGCAGTATGACTGTTGACGTGTCTTTGAGTATCCTGAAATACTTCTGCTGTCAATGCTTCGGGCATGCGTGCTCACTGCACCATAGTGTGTTCAATCAATCAATCAATCAAAATTTATTTATACAGCGCTTTTTACAACGGGTGTTGTCACAAAGCAGCTTTACATAATTAGTATCAATCAATCTGAATGTAAGCCCGATGTGAGCAAGCCGAAGGCAACAGTGGCAAGGGAAAACTCCCTCAAGGCTGGAGGAAGAAACCTTGGGAGGAACCAGACTCACAAAGTGGATCCATCCTCCTCTGATCAAACTACTGATGCAGATTTACATCCTTAGTTAAATCTGACATTGTGCTATAGTATAAAACATTAATGATATTAATAATAGTGATCATTGCATCCATATTGGGTATCATCATTAAAATGCAGTAGCATTAGAGCTTCAGTTCGATCATGCTAGGCTTGTTCACTAGTATGTTTGTGTGTTTCACTGCATGGAAATATACACAATTCCTCTAAATCTGACTAGTAACCTTAACTAAGATCTGGTTGTAGTTTGAGAGAGCTTTTTGTCATGTATTGTGTGTTGTGGAGAGAAACATGGAATAGTCCATCATACCTACAACTACTGAATACATGTCCGCAAAGCATTGGGCAGCCCTGTCCAGAGTACCAGGGAGTAGTTGTGGGTTAGTTGCCTTTCTCAAAGGCTCTTCAGTCATGTCCTGTAGCAACCTTCTAGTCACAAAACCAGATCTCTTACCACCATGCCACGGCTACCCACATATTAGAAATACAAAAACAAAGCATTGTAGTGGAAAGCTGTTGAAAATTGTATAACTTCTCTCTCTAATTACAAACACAATGATTCAGGTGCTACTTCATTGTTGTATCACTAGCATCTAGTCAAGAAAAACAATAGAACAGAAAGAGATTACCATCATTACATGTACTTTTACAGAAACTGTTGGGTAGATTTAAGTTTTAGCATTTGTTAGCAATGTTAGTCTCACAGCTCCATTTCAAAAGAAGCAAAATTTGGACTCCAAAATATATCTTGAGTGTTTGAATACATATTAGGTAAGTGTAAAAATAAATATGATGGGTAGGACTCAGTAGTTACCTGCAATAACCCAGGTGTTTACTGTAAAATACATAACCAATTCACATCCAGTTTTTAATTAAGGTCTCATAGACTAGTCCGTGTGATTTAGGTCACAGTACTGTTTTCTGCTATTGTACCTACATTTACATACCATTAAGAAGTTTATATTCACTGATTCTTGAGGGGAACTTACATTGTCAGTTCTGGGAAATTACATGGGAAGTTACAGAGAGATACACTGTAAAACGGGTCTGTATTATAAAACATAACCAATAGTCTACACTTGTAGTTGAGAACTGTAAAAGGCTCCTGCCAGGATGGCTGATGTGATTTATTGAGCATTAGGGAGTGCTTTCCACTTATGCTTCTATTGTATTTATTGAATGGTGCTAATAAATGAAATGCACCGCTTTTGTACGTTTGGTCGCATTCAGATGTTTTGAGACTGCAAGGTTATAAAAGACTTTTGCATAAAAGACCAAGTCTAAATAAATAAAGAAAAACTCACTGTCTGTGCTGGGAGTTGGCTGCAGGCATTGGCAGTAACAGCCGAGTCTCTTCATCGTCCTGAAGTGTCAAATATGTGTTGCACACAGCAATCTTGTTTGGCAATTTAAAGGCAGCTGGAGCGACATCTGGTTTAACAAGACTTTGCATGCACGCTGCTTTTTTCTGTTCATCTCAAATAAACAATACAGTTTTCATATTTAATTAAGCAGCTTTGGCTTGACGCTGGAGTGGAGCAAAACAAAATGACATCAAAGTCTAGAACGAATGCCTATGAAGTTATGTCACAAGGTTAGTCATGATTATACCCTTGGAGACCAGATTCAGGAATGCTTTACAGAGAAATGTCAACAATGGTAGGGAGGCTTTTACACTGCCAGCAGGTGGACGGTTTTATTCAACATAAAAGCTGAAACTGATGTTCAAAACTGAGACTAATGACACTTTGATATCAATGATAGTGATAATGATGAGACCAGACCAAGAACACGGGCAAGGACAGGTGAAAACAGGAGTGAACATGGCAACGAGACACAGGTGAATACAATGAGAGGTGTGAATTGGGCAGGAAACGAGGCAGAAACCAAATGTAACCAACAGCACAAGGAAAACAGGACAAGACAATGGCACAGATAAGACTGAGATCTGAACAGGGACTAGAACATGATGAAAACACATGGACACATTTAAGCAAAAGTGCTATGTCACTCATTCATATGGCAAGCCAGCCAATCACAGGCCACCATCTACCATTAAAGGAAGCAATGTCAGCAGTGCTGACACTTGCCCGGAGCAGTTGGGGATTAGGTGCCTTGCTCAAGGACAAGTTGAATAATCTTTTTTAGTTACATTTTTACCAAAAATAAAATTAATAATTTTAATGCTAATCAAGGTATGGTGATGAAATTTGACTTAAATATACCTCAGTCTGTGTAAAAAAGACTGATGTTACAATATGTGCTGAAGCATGTACCAGCATCCAAGCACACTTGAAACAGGCACTACATTGTGTGGTCTTCCAACTCATTTGTTTTCAGACTGTTACAAAACTTCCCGTTGTGTCTTCTGAGTGCAGTTTGTAATACAGTGCATTCACAGCATGAACCTGTACTGTGCACCGATACATTATACAACACTTCCTCCTGTACTGTGCGCCGATACATTATACAACACTTCCTCCTGTACTGTGTACTGATACATTATACAACATTTCCTCCTGTACTGTACGCTGATACATTCTACAAACACTTCCTCCTGTACTGTACGCTGATACATTATACAACACTTCCTCCTGTACTGTGCGCT
>BRDA01064372.1:0-21568 GCA_036984385.1 Crenuchus spilurus
CCTAACATTACTTTAACCTTAACCCTAACATTAACCTTAACCTTAATATTATCCTAACGTTAACCTTACATTGACTTTAACCCTAACCTTACCCTTATCAGAACCCTAACCCCTGGGGAACCCTCTAGCCCTCAGGTTTGACCTGGTATATACACTGTTATTATCTGCACGTCTGGATTAAAAGAAAAGGAAAGCCGTGTCTGTGTCTGTACTGAGAGTGTAACAGGATATAAATATTATATAATCATTCATGTGAAATTAATTTCTGAAGCTGTCTGTGTTCAGAAAAAAAGAGAAAAGGAGGACAGGCAGCCATAAAACCCTTTTTAATCTCTCTAAAAATGAGCAGCCAGACTGACCCCAATAACCATCGTCTCTGCTCTGAGCAGGACTGAGATGTTGTACTGCTCGGGTCGGGCAGACGGGCCAATGAGTGATGGTTTTAAACTCCTTCTAAATCTGCTTTACTCCAGATCAGCCTCGCACTTCTGACTGACACACAGTCCGAGTCAGAAGTTTGGGCACATCCCTGTAAGGATTTAGTGTTTTTTACTGTTCTCTGGATTTGACCAGAATAATGAGAACATTAAAACTGAAAAAGCAGATTTAGAGGAAAGTCCTGCTTCTACAAGCTGATTTGCACATCAGAGATGTCTGGTATCAACACGCAAACTCTGTATATCAACAGTCCGTCATATACAAGCAAGGCAGATTTGATCATCACCGGCAGGCACAATAACATTCTAACAATGTTCTCTGTTCTAGCAGCGTAGACACAATGTTGTGATGAGGTTCTGTGCCTGCTGGGTAGAGTTACTTGACTTTCAGCACCACTGTATAGCTTTTAGAGAGAGTACTCTCTGAGACGTCTGATTACTATCTAAACCTCTGAAAAGTATTTTTCACCTCCACATTTAAGCCCTGTGTGGAGTGAAACACACACTAGTGAACAGGAGGCCTGAAGAGGTGGGCAGCCCTGTGTGTTACAGCTGCTCACTTTGCTCTGTATAATAAGAGCTGATGTCTTTGTTTTTCTATATGTTTTAGAAAACTCATCACTGTTACGGTTTCAGTTATGTAGTCCCTGATCTGGGCTTTGATAGGCCGAGTTTCCTCTGTAGGTTCATTGTTGAGGCAACAAAGCCCCTCATTTACAGATAAATGCAGAGCCGCTGAGCAGCGCTGGCGTTACAAAAGGCCACAATGACCTCTGCTTAGCATGTGAAATCATCTGCAGCACTCCAGTCCTGACTTCTGTAAAGTGAGACAAATGAGAGCTCTGAGAGCTCATCCATCTCTGCATGGTTTACTTTCATTAAAATAAAAACTTTTGGTGCTGGTGTTGGGGAAGGAACCTTAAATACCCACCCCTAATGATGCCCCTGGGCACACCACAGTGATGAACCTCTGCCTCTGGGTTGGGTTGCCAGGCATCACCACTCAGATCATCCAGAGAAACTGAGAAATACCCATTTGTATCACAATGAGATCAAGAGATTTCAGTGGTATCGCCCATCCCTAAATTTAGGGTGTTGTATTGGAGTAAGACTGAAACCCTATGGGGGCGGGGGCTGGAGCTCTGTCTGTGCAGATCAAAGCAACGTGTCTGCAGACATTACAGTGCAACTGCAGAGCGAACCGTAAGCAGCAGTGACTAAAATAACTACACAACAGAAAGGCTCGAAACCAGATCAAGTTAAAAAACCACAAACTTCAGAGAGTCGAGCAGTGAACAACAGAACACAGCCACTAAAGTACACAGTCAGTATAAATCAGCTGTCAGTGTCAAATATATCATCAGTATTACATCACAGTTCAACAGAAACAGAACAGTGTGTTTTCTTTAAGCAGCAACATCCATCATTACTATACTCTCAGGGTTCTGTGTTCTCAGGGTTCTATCTTGCCAAAACTCTATGTTCTCAGGGTTCTGTGTTCTCAGGGTTCTATCTTTCCAGAACTCTGTGTTCTCAATGGTCTATGTTTCCACATATTCCATATATACTTGTCCTTAATTTAATTTGTATGTTTTTTTGTGTATTGTGTAAGTTTAGGCACATTGTCTGTATAACATGGCCCTGTACAGCCTGTGTACATTGTGTATATTGATTACTGTATATTGTATATACTATGTATATTGTTTACTGTATATATTATTCATTGTGTACTGTGTATATCGTTTACTGTATATTATGTATATTGTATATACTGTATATATTATTTACTGTACATTGTGTATATTGTTTACTGTATATTGTGCATTGTTTGTAAATGATCTGTAAATTAATTTCATATAACATATATAATTTTTTAGGTGTCAACATATTTGGCCAATAAATGGAATTTAAATCTTTTTTACAACGACTTCCATTAAAGGTTATTTCACAGATTTTGTTTCAACGGCAACTGTACTGTATTTGACAAATTAAAAAAAAACTTAATCAGTCCTCTGCTGTTAGAATCTCGCGAGAATCTGCGAACGACAAGAGAAGCGCAGTGAGGGCGTCCCAAATCTCTCGCTTGGACCCCTCGCGCCCTCGTAGTCATCTAGCCTGCGAGTCGTTAGTGCTCCTTTCGCCTTGTGCGGACTTGGAGGGCGGAGCTTGGAGCGAATCGGGACGGAGCCATAGGGAGAGGGAGCGAGGCGGTTGGAGTGAGTCAGAAAGCGGAGCAGCGGACGGAGGAGCGAGGCGATAAGTTTGAGCGGAGGAACAAGTGTAAAAGTGTTTTATTTGTGTCCGTTTCGACTCGGCGGACGTGTCTGTCGCTTCTGCAGCTGAAGGGGGATGAGATGCTGTTGCGCGGGTGACTCGACAGGTGAGATTTGTGTGAGAAAGTCGAGTTGCCCAGCTTGTTGTCACAACTTCGGCTAACCGTCGTCTGTTAGCTTAGCATAGTCATCAGCTCACAAACAAAGCGCCACAGAGCAGCTTTAGGCCTTTATTCCTCCGTAGAGGAGCGGCTTTACTCACCTCTCAGGACTGCGGTAGTGTCTGCTGTGTGTAAAAGCTCAGTCTGCTGTTCACTTACAGAGAAAATCAGAAGAAAAAAAGCTTTAAACAGGCCGGCTAACGTTAGCTGTGTGCTAGCTGAAGTCACCCGTTAGTGCACTTCTCAGTCTTTATTCACTATTTCACACAGAGTAGAATTATATTTATAGTGGCTTATAATGTCAATAATAACATACTTTAAATTGAAAAAAACAGCTATAAGAATTTAAATACAAAAGGCACAAACTTAATCTATTTATGTAAAATAATTAAACTGTAATCAGAAACGAGTAATATTAAATAATAACAGTAAAATAAAAATAATTGACCATCGAACATGTACAATGAGAAAATGACCGTTATTACTGAACATGAAGACAGGAATCCAACAAATCTAAAGTATTTATTTGATAACATTCAGGACATTACAGACAGACTGATCGACAAGCAGACACACAGACTGACTGATAGAAAGATGGACAGACAGATAGCTTCAGCTTTGTCATGGCATAGTACAAAACATCAACATATACCAGAAGTGAGTAGCTTTGTGCAAAAAGAGTAGTGTTTATTATGTGTGTACTAATAATAAATGTGCAGATGTATAATATAATGTAATACATATACAAAAAATAGAGTAGTTAAAGTGTTAAGGAATATAACATAAAACACATTTAAACGTCCAGTTACACAGCACTTTGGAAATAACAATATACTGCTTTACAAGTGATTAATCATAAGCTTAACACCAAAGAACTCAAGCTTCAACTACACCAACATTGATAACAGAATTAAAAGAAAAAGTTACAAACATTAGGAGAAATTTAAGTTAAATATGTACATTTTAAATATGTAAAAAGTGTTGATTAGAAATGAAAAAAAACAGAATAAAATGAACAAAGAAAATAGTTACAGTAGTAGTAATAATATAATAAAATTTCAAATAAATAGTAGTTAAAAATGTAAATAACTGAGAAATCACTAAATAAAAGCCAGTCTGAATAAGTTGCTTTTAGAGATGAATATTTTCAGATGCTCTGAAGTCTGGTCCAGCGGTTTGGATCATCATGGCTTTTTTTTAAAAGCAGCACTGCCAGAAGTTTATCCAGCTGAAAGAGGCACTAGAGGATCTGAGAGATGTACATGGTTTATACGATATGAGCATTTCTGAGATGTAGGCCCGTTCAAAGCCACGTCTTATAACACAATGCCTTATAAACACATGAAATCATTTTAAAATCAATACAAAATCTATCAAGTAACTAACGTAAGGACTTTAAAACAGGTGTAATGTGTGCTCTCCTTATTATAGGCTGCTGGTTATAAAAGCATGTAGAAGTTTAATACATGCAGACAGTTCTTTTGTTGATTTGATGTAGATTTGAGCCAGAAAATAATATATATAACTTCTAAGAAACACTTCGACATATTGTTTTGTTGTCTATTAACTGTACTTGTTTGGAGTATTATTGAATTAAAGACAATAAAGTTTAATCTAGAGTACAGGTACACAGCCAATAAAATGCAGTTAACCAGGAGTGCAGAATACAGTATTATACATTTAAAGTACAGGACAGAAAAAATAGCAGGTGATTTTTATGAGGTGTACATTATGTACAATAATGACGTTACAGCTCATACACTGATGTTTGCACTACTGTGTATATTTTATTTTTAATTTCAGGTGTATGTTTGTATATTGCGTACATCTGTGAACGCTGATGTCCTCACATTGTATATACTGGACTCCGTGTGTACTGTGTTTGTGTACTGTGTTGTGTATTGTCTGTAAATTGTATGTGCATGCCCTGTATATCATTTGTAACACTAGAGAGACACCAGCGGCCAGAAACAAATTTCTTGTGTGTCAACATACTTGGCTAATCGGGCTTTATTGGTATGTTTGCACAAACAAGGAACTTGTTTTTGGTCTGAGTGGCTCTCAGTACACAGACAATAGGACTTAGGCTACAATACATACATATACCACACACACACACACACACAGTCGACAGACAGAAGGACTCACACAAGTGCAGTAACTTAAACATCAATACATACCATACACTAGGTGCTGCGCATCTTTGGGAATTGAACAAATCGATCCAGAATCGATTCTTGGGGTCACGAATTGATTTTTTTCCGATTCTTTCGAACGAAACGAATGAAATGAAATACTTTACTGTTACAATCTCTGCAAATCACATGAGTCACGTCCAGCCCTTTCTTACCTGGGCTGGGTTGACGGTAAAATCCAAAGGGTTTCCAAATGGTTGCTTTTAAAGACCGCGGCTTGGCTTGCATGCCTGTACGTAGCCCACACTGCTTCCTTGTTTTGCCTAGCACTACGGTGGCTGAGAAGGCACATCCACACACACACAAAAAATAAATTTTTTGAAAACAAGAATAGATTCTGAATCGTTCAATGTGAGAAACGCGATTCAAGCTCGCAGTGATTTTTTTCCTGCACCCCTACCGTACACACACTTGCATTCACACTGAATACAGAAGTTCACAATGGAGTTTACCCTAGTGTAGTAACATAAACATCAGTACATACACACTGGTGAACAGAAAAGTAGAAGTATGTGGGGTGTTTGGGTACAGAGTCCAGTAGCATAACGTAAGGGTGCTTTCACACCTGAAAGTCCGGACCATGGTCCGAACCAAGGTTCGTGTGTTTACTTTGTATATATTTGGTCCGGTTTGGTTTGTTTTCACACTGCATTTTTGTGAGAGCACCAGACTTTTACTATGACACACCTACGTGCTGTCGTCATCATCTACGCGCGGTGCATCCTCCTACACTCGACACTGATTGGTTTGTAGAAATATACACCAAAGTGTAAGGTGTGCAAGCGGCCACGAACCACATTCTGGACCAAAGGAGCAAAATTTGGTCTGACCAAAAGAGGTGGTCTCGGTCCGGACCTACTGAACCATGGTCCGGTTCACGTGCAGTGTGAAAACACTTTTCTAGAAGGTTCGGACTTTCGGACTAAATGCAGGAAGTTGACGCAGACGGTAACAACATTCAACAGCAACAGAATAAGAAAAATGAGTGGAACAGCAGCTAAAATGAGCCGTGGTAGCACATGGAGCGAGGAGGAGACGAAATGTTTAATATAATTTTGGTCAGATGAACATGTGAAAAGTCCGCTTAAAAACTCAGAAAAGTACTGAAACATGCAGCTTATTTTCTGAAAGGATGATCGAAAAAGATGACGGAGCAACCTAAACTAAAGAAACTGCGGCAGTGGAATATAAAAGTATAAAAGCGTCAGACACGCGTCCTTCTACAAACCAGTCAGTGTCGAGTGTAGGAAGATGCACAGCACGTAAGTGATGACGACAGTACGCAGGCGTGTCATAGTAAAAGTCTGGTGCTCTCACAAAAATGCAGTGTGAAAACAAACCAAACCGGACCAAATATATACAAAGTAAACACATGAACCTTGGTTTGGACCATGGTCCGGACTTTCAGGTGTGAAAGCAGCCTAAGTTTAATGTGATTGTTCATCAGTGTGATGTGGGGAAAGTACATACTGTGAGTATGCAGAATAAAAATGATGTATGTACAGTAAGTACAGTAACTGTTATGAGTAGAGTAGTAATGGACTGTGCTAATATGAAGTGTGATGATACTAGGACAGATACTACAGTAAGGGTGCAGTGATGTAGTTAAAGAGTTCACGGCCTGCTGTTGTGGGAGCGGAGGCTAAACGCTAGCTTCAGACCATAACATGTCCCTTTGATATTAAGTCTGGTTTTGTTTTCGCTACAGAGAAAAGGAGTAACTGACTAAAAAGTATGAATTTCAGCAGTTTTCCACATCAGATGGAGTTGACCAGCTGAGACATGTTTGGTGTTCTTTTGGTTAGAAGTGGAACTCAAGGCTACCTTTGCTAACAAACGGTAAAGCAGGGCAAGGGCTATTGAGCTCTACTGTTTGAAATTTCTGTTAGTCTCAATGAAGAAGTTATCTTTGCTAATCCACTACATGTTGGATGAGTTATCAATATCATTTCTACATGAACATTTCCTATAACATTTGTCACTTTGGCAGGCAGAGAAGGCATTTGACCGACTTCAGATTTGTATAGAACTGTAGGTAAATCCTTCATAAAGGACTGTTTGTATTGCCTGGTGTTGCAGAGTTGTGCATTGACCCCACAATCAGAGATTTCAGCTTTAATCTTTCCTCCAGGGATTTTACTGTTGTAATACTGAGAGTATGATTAGAGAAATGGTTCACCAAGAAAGAGTATTTAGCAACATTTCCACTTACCTCAGATGTAGTCGTTCAGCCAAGACGTGTGGAGTCCAAATTTTTGCTTCTTTAGTTTAGAACTGGAGCAGAGAGTCTAACTTTGCTAACAAGACCTTAATAGTGCTTCATAATAATAGTCTGTACTGCGCTGAGTGTGGAAAAATCCTATAAAAGTCATGTAATACATAGTTCCCAGTATAAGAAGTCTGAAATAGTGCTTTTCAAAGTGCCTTTGCTAGGGGCTGACTGATGAATTTATTCATACAGATTATTAGTAATCAAGGACAACGCTGACCAGTAAACGTTTTAGATAAATTTGATATTTGTAATACGAAAGCTCTTACTCACAGCACCATGAATATAGTTTAATATTAAGAATAAAGTGCTTTGAGCTTTCGACACTAAAAGTCATGTTTGACTTACTCAACATCTGCTCCATCTTTAGTTTATATCTCGAGCTGCAAGGCTAGCATTGCTAAGAAACACTAAACTTTGTCACTAATATCATCTAGTTGTAAAAAGTTTGTTGACAAAACGTCTCGGCGTCCACTCAAAACTCATCCAGGTGTTAATAAAGCCTTGTCACTACTAAAACTGACTCTGGATCAGCACTTCCTGCTCTAAGATGGCCGACACAGCATTCAGCTACACAAGTTTTTATTTTTTAAAGCTCACAGCAAGTCATACTGTGTCCTAAACCACATCCACTAGTCTGTGATATCATCCAATCTTCTTGCGCCCTTTTACTAATATTTTGTTCTTTGGTTGCCATTTGTCGTGGTTCACATTTCACACTTCTTAGCTTAAAGGCACATTCCACTCTTATCAGCATTTCTGCACCCTGAGATTAGAAGTCATCAGAAGAGTTTGAAGGCTCCAAAAGCTACTTCAGTACTAGCTATGTGATCTGATCTAATGTATGTTTTCATCATTTACCAGCTTTTCAACCTTTGACATAAAATGCTGTAAAAAAAACATGCCAATCTGTTCACAGTAGTTCTTTATAGTAACCAGACATCTGAAACCTCTAAAAGCTACCTCAAAGAGAGTTATTACATTAAATGTTTATTATTTACACCATGATGTCTGAAACATTGATCTGGGATGGTTTTTGAGAAGATTTTGGATTATTAAAGTTCATTCACAGTGTAGGGTACATGCAGGGCATTGTAAAGCAAATCATAATCAACATTACAAATAAAAACTCAGAGGACATGTGCAGGTTCACTGGAGTAAATAATACAAATCCTTCTTCCCATCACTGCTATTGTAAAGATATAACGGGGTAACTCTGCTCCTCAGGTCAGGGGATGTTTTGATGTGTACTGTGTATTTTTTGTACTGACAAATGACCATCTTTAATCATTCTCTACATGGTTGTATTTGGCAAGTTATCAATATTAACATATATTTTTCACTGTTACATGAACACCATTTTGATATTTAATTCTAGTTAAAGCTGCTTGTCTTGTTTGCCGCAAAGGTTGAGACACAGTTGTGGTTATTGTAAATTTATTACATTATTTATGACATTGTTTGTTCTGAAGCTTTTTCCTGTTTGAAAATGAAATGTTTTAGGACATGTTATTCTGTAATAGCTAAAATTCAGCTTTAGCTGATGTTGTCATGGTGACTGAACAGATATGAGATTTCAGAGTTGGGATGTTTTCTGGCCTCAGTTTTGTATGTTTGGAAACAGTTGTAAACTTGCCAGTTCTCATAAGTGAGGAAGATATTTTTCTGTCTGTTGGACTTCAGTTCTGTTTTCTCAGCACTCTGGTAAAGCAGTAAAAGAGCGGATCAGCATTTAAAGGCCGTACAGAAGCAGCTTATTCTCTCGCGGTGAGCACCGTCGTGCGCGTGATTTGGTGATCTGCATCCGTTTCCTCTTCTGCAAAACCATGATGTCATGGTCCATAATGCACAGAGAGTGGAAAAATTCAATAAAAGTCACATAGGACAGATTTCCTAGTAAAAGAAGTCTGAATAGGTGTCCACAAAAGGTACTAGATGTGTATATGCAGCATATATGCTCACACGTTTGTATGTATGTGAAGATATATGCCGTGTATTATATAAACGTAGATTAATTTTTAGAACAATATAAAGATAAAGAGCTTTGAGCTTTAAATAGCTATTAACAAAAGCTGAAAAGCATGTTTATTTGATTTACTTCCCCATCACTTACCCATCAAATATCATGGGGTGGGACATTAATATCATTAATTGAACTTTTTAAATCAGTAAAATTTAAATCAGAATCAATTTGTGAAGTCTGGACAGGGTGAGTAGAGTCAACATGTATTGCATTTATTACAACACTCTGATGCTGTTATGTTCAATTTAAACGGGCCTATGACAGAACCTTTGTGACAGGAAAGGCTAACCAAGTGACCAGCCACTGACTTTATTTCATGTGTATGACCTGACGTTGCTTTTATTTTATGATTATTTTTTACATGACTGTTTTACCGCTCTATACTTTAGAATGAAACACTGTCTTTGCTTACTGTACTTTTTAAAACTGATATAAATTAAGTCTTATATGATTGTCCCAGTTTTGTACATCATTCAAAAAGCAGTTTGCTACTGCACTAGACTGAATATGTAAGTGTAATATTTATGCAAATGTTTTGGCTTTTGTTATATCACAGCCATAAGCCATTCATATTTGCATGCTAACTCCCACACATACTTGGGAGTGAGCAGTAGATTTTGAAAGTGTTCATACACTACATGAAACTTCATTTATCTTAAAAAGGCAAGAAAAATCAGCACAGACCATTTAATGGGAAAAGACATGTTAGTCAGGACTATGGTGGACTACCACTGAGACTGCATGTGTTTTTTCTCATGAGAAGCTCATAAACTAATGCATTTTCTTTTCCACGGGTGCCTGAGTGTTTATGGTGTGGAAAATTTGGTCTGAAAGTTAAGAGCTGTGGATATGTAGCCTTCAGTGTTTATGATTTTTTTCCCTTCTCTTGCTGTTTCTTGACCTTAATTAAAGTCTTAGGTTTTCTTCATGCCATTTTAGCCATCAGAACGACAGAACACTGAGAGCTTTAAAGGGATACAGTTAGCACTCTTCTGATGTGCTCCAAATCTTACTTTTTTAGTTTAGTACCAGAGTTGAGGCTAAAATTGAAGCCACGTAAGTAGCCTAATAATATCTGAATCTTTTCTCAAGTCACACAGACTTCATCCAGATGTTAATGAAGGGCTCTTGGATTAATTAATGTGTTTTAGGACTAGGGCTGCCACGATTAGTCGACTAGTCACGATTATGTCGACTATTAAAATAGTCGACAACTAATTTAATAGTCGATGTGTCGTTTTTGTTTGTTTTCACTTTCGTTTTCTCTCCAAACTGCTGTGTACTCACCTTTTACTGCTGCGTCTTCCTTTCTGTCCTTGACGCACATGCGCAGTAGTGATAACTGGGGTAGCCCGTGGATGACGTCACAGGACGTTATATACAGACAGGCTCAAAAGAGTACCCGCGACAGAGCTCAAAAGAGTGGGCCAAGATCATTTTAAGAAAATGAAAGAGAAACGTGTGCAATGCAATATCTGTAAGGCAGAACGTGCCTTCTACAGCAGCACAACTGCGATGCACGAGCACCTGAAAAGGAAGCTGTTGTGCCTGATTGTGACAATGATGAAGAGGGACCGTCATCTCTGTAAGCTAAATTGCTAGTTAGCTGCTAAACAGAGCGTAAACAGAGAGTTAACTTGCTGCTTACTCATATTTATAGCTGTAAAAGTGAACATTAGTGATGACAATTTGATTCATCAGCCTTAGAACACATTCATGTGTTTTCTGTAACGTTATAACAGTCATGTGTTTGACTAGGAATGCTAACGTTATGTTTCAGTGCTATGTTTACACTTTATGCTAAACAGTTAAATAATTGTTTGTTGCAACAAGCTGCATATTTCATTAAAGGTTTAATGAACTATGGTCTTAATTGTTTTTATTTTTAGTTAGCATATAGCTGAAATCTAATGACGGTTATATAATAACAGCTACATTCTAGTGTGATAAGATGCATGTTATATATTCAATTAATATATGATCCGATTAGTCGACTAATCGCAAAAATAATCGGTGGTTGGTCGACTATAAAAATAATCGTTTGTGGCAGCCCTATTTAGGACACAGTACGACTTGGTGTGAGCTATACAAGTTAACACAGTCTACTGCAGTGTGAAGTGTTTGTCTTTTATTCATTTCTAAAGCTCACATTAAGTCGATGTGTTAAGTGTTTCTTGATGTACTGAAATTTGAGTGTTCAAGTAAATTACACCCAGTAAAATTAACTGGCTATTTTCAAAAGTAAAATAAAAAGCCTGGTTTTGTGGTCCTCTGGTCATATTTGTGTATTCATTAAATTTTTTTAATGAAAAGGCAATTTGAAAATGGTTTGTTTCAGAGCACAATTAATTATTTTTGGCCAAAATACTTTTACCCAGTCTTGTTAGTGTTTTTTTTTATTTTTTGCCCTGCAATTCAACTTTTTTGTTGTTGTTGTTGTTTTTTCATGTGAATTAGTGATGTTACAATTAGGGTTTGACTGATTATCAACCCTCATAATATTTAAAGCCAATATTGATCTTTTTTGTGCACCAGTGTCAGTGTCTTGAACTCAGATTAAAAAAAAATTTGTTAATTGTCTATTTCATTGGAAACGTGTGAACCACATGTCAAATAAATTCAATTACACTTGTTTTTCAGTGTTTTTGCCTCTTGTAAATGTAAATTGTATAATTGTACATTTTCATAAAAACATATTTTATATTCATTAATGAGGGCGGCACGGTGGCTTAGTGGTTAGCACATTCGCCTCTCAGCGCTGGGGTCTTGGGTTCGAGTCCCCATCTGAGCGGAGTTTCCATGTTCTCCCCGTGTCTGCGTGGGTTTCCTCCGGGGTCTCCGGTTTCCTCCCACAGTCCAAAAAAAAAAACCATGGGGATCAGGTGAATTGGGTAATCTAAATTGTCCGTAGGTGTGTGTGTGTGTGTGTGTCTGTGTGTCGCCCAGCGATGGATTGGCGCCCTGTCCTGGGCTTAGTTGATTAATGTAATGCCCTGCCCTGCGCCCGGTGAGGGGGTAGGGGACTAACCGCGACCCTGATAAGGAATAAGCGGGTGTGATAATGATAATGATTCATTAATGAGTAAATAGACTTAACACTGACTGCAGACCCCAGTGTTCTATTGAATCACTTGGAGATATTAAAAATCATTGAATTGATGGCTAAAATAATTGATATAAGCAGACATTGACACCTCGTCACAGTAATTCATGTTATTTGTCTAGCAGCATTTATATTATTGTCACGATAACCAGAACTTTGGTGTCAATACCAATGCCAAGCATAGTATCGCGTTACTCTACCAAATTGATATTCAGACTTTAAACACTCAGTTATCTTTAATGTCATGTTTGATAGAACACACATTTCTGCGTTTTTATAGCTTAACTTATGTGTAATCTCTTTAACAGAAATGGTAAGTTGGTGCAACTTATTTTAATGAGAGAGTCTTGAAAGTTGGAGCAAAGAATTTATTTCCAAATTTGAGTATTGAAACTTTCAGTAAAACATATTGATTTTTGGATTCTTGAAACAACTCGGTTGGACATAACAATAAAAATGTGTTGAACTGAACTGATGAACTGAATAATTTCTTAAAGAATCAAAGCAGAGTGGTTGTTAGATTTACACCCTGGTATTAATAACGTCAGAGCATGGTGGCGTTATCATGTGTACTTGCGCAGAGCAGCTGGTCTTTAAGAGCTCAGCTCAGGTCTGAATGTTGTGTCCAGGTGCTGTCAGACAGTTTAGGTCATTCTTATAATCCTCTGTTGCCAGTATGAATCATACATGTCTGCATTGCATTACTGCCCTACACTCAGACAGACTGGAGGTACTTCATCCCGTGTTTCTACAAAAATGAATGGCTGAACTGCCATAGACTGAAGTAATTAATTCAGAATGACTTTTTGTGCTGTGGGCCACTGAGTGTGGGGTGAATAGTATGTTTTAAACTTTTGTTTACAGTCCATTTACTTTCTGTTTGAAACATGACGATGTTGACTTTCCAGGGTCTGAGGCCTTTAAAGTTTGACAGAACATTTCAGATAACTTCCAGTTTTGTACGTTTACTTTCCAGTTCACAGTTCAGGGCTTAAATACATCCCTGAACTCTGGCCATGGATTTCATTCCCACCACAAACATTTGCGAACAGTTGCAGAGAGGGAAACGAGGGAAAGAACAGTGTGTTATTTGTGAGAAAAGACTTTGGCAGATAGCTACAGTTGGATCTCAAGTCCAGCTGAAGTCCAAACACAAACCAATGACTTTTGGCAGCAGTACTCATCCATACCAGCATTGTTTATCAGTGCCAACCTCTGCCACATGGTTTTTCCCATGGAATGTTCCTCAAGGCATCTCAGTGCAGATGTCCAGAAGGACTGGAAACCGCCTGAAGCACTAACTTTAGTCACGTGGACTGTGTAAAAGATATGGGAGTTTACTGCCATTGACCAGCATGGTCTGACCTGTCGGTGATGAACTTTATGACTCAGTAACGTAATGTGCAAATTAGTTTAGATATTTCTAAACACTACATTTAGTGTTCTTTTTGTCAGTTTTTCATAGTTTTAATTGTTAATGTCTACTTCCGACTCAATATTTAAAGATCACATGTACTTTTTCTTGTAAGTTAAAATAATTCATTTTTCTCCGATACCCACATGATGGTTTTGTGGTCTAAACTTAAGATACGTTGGCCTTTGTGACATCACATGAATTGTTTATTTTGCAGCTAAGTTTCCATGGTTCTTTTGAATTGACTGGAGAGTGAACGGTACGTTGTGACTTCAGCTCTACGTCTTTTAGTCTGAGAGGTTAAAATGATCTGAATGAGGTTTGTGTGTTATGAGGTCTTTTCTAGGTCTGTCTGGAGCTTCATAAGTAATCTAGAACAAATATTTGAAGATTGTTTTCCAAGCAAAGTGCAGGTTTGTTCATGCATAATGTCACTGTTTAAACAAACGATACAAGCAGTTTTGTCATGGCATCTTTACAGCAAACTAAGTTTAGCTAGAATGGTCCTGGTTCTCTCTGCCGCCAACCTATAGCCAAAAACTCTCAGCATTCATGTGATTTTTAAGCTTATGTTCCCATGTATATAAATCTTCTTTATTCTCATCCCATTAAAAATCCAATCTGAAACGTTCTGTTGGGTAGTGTTTCACATGTACTGCTGAGATTTTCTATAGAAGTAAACCTATTTACCTGTAGAATAGAGCAACTCTAGTGATGACATTGTTTGAATTTAGACATGGAACTGCAGGGTTATGATCTAGCACATTATATTCTAAACCAGTGATCCTCACTATTTTTTTCAAAAGAGCCATATTGACGGATCAAAGTCGAGGAGAGAGCCACAATATCACCCCAAATCACTCAAATAATGGAAAAAATAAACCCACCTATGGACTAAACCTTTGCGCACTGAATATATTGCTCTAGCTAGCTTATAGAATCGCTGCTGCCATGTAGCCACCCTGCTGCAGGGTTGCCAGGTCCAACAAAAATATCCAGCCTAAAGTCAGTCTAAAACCCGCCCTTTAGAAGCTTAAACTAGGCCAGAATATGTCTGTCACATGTTTGAAGCGAATGGCAAAACAACTGTGTATGAGTGTACGACAGTATTTTGTTTATAAGGGATTTATTATGATTATTGCTATTTATCTTAATATGGTCACATGAGTGTTTTATTAGTTCTTTTATAAGTGTTAACCCGTGAACCTGGCAACAGTAGAGTCTCGTGCAGCCTGCTGTTGGAAACAGTGCCTGTGTTGCCAGGTTCCACAGTATCCCTGATTTGGAGCAAACCGTAATTGAGGCAAAATGAGAGGGCAAGTGCTTGGATGTAAAGCGCATTACAGTACATGTCTCTGTAGCATGCTTTTAAAATACTTTGCCTGTGCTGGCGTACCGGTCACGAGAGCCACCAATAAAGCACGGCGAGCCGCATGTGGCTCGGGAGCCGCGCAATAAGTATCCGTTCTAAACCAATGACTTTGCAGTATTCTGTTCCTGTTTTGTATTCATGTTTGTGGAAAAACTGCACGATGCTTCCTATCCTGTAACCCTCTGTGGACATCACATAGTGCAGCACGCTAATGGTCTAAAGTTATACTGAAATATAAACTCTGCATAAGCCAGTCGTGACTCCTACACTACATTTGGCTAACATGCCAAAAAACAAATACCTACTCAATCATCAAATAACCCAGTAGTTGAACACTGGGGACTAGCTCTAGTATGTTTACAGGAGCTATTTAAGCAACTATTATAGAGTTTTTGTGTTTGTTAGCGTTGTTAGCCTCGTAGCTCCAGGTCTAAATAAAAGAAAAGCTAAATTTGGACTTAAGATAAATGGCTACGTGTAGGCCTGCAGGAAAAAATCGCTTCGAGCTCCAATCACGTTTCTCACATTGAACAATTCAGAATCGATTCTCGTTCTCAAAAAAATCTATTATTTTTGCGGGTGTGGATGTGCCTTCTCAGCCACCGTAGTGCTAGGCAAAACAAGGAAGCAGCGTGGGCTACGTACAGGCATGCAAGCCAAGCCTCGGTCTTTGAAAGCAACCATTTGTAAACACTTTGGATTTTACCGTCAACCCGGCCTGGGTAAGAAAGGGCTGGACGTGACTCGTGATTTGCAGAGATTGCAACGGTAAAGTATTTCGTTTTGATTTGAAAGAATCGGAAGAAAATCGATTTGTTACCCCAAGAATTGATTCCCAAAGATTCGTAGCCCTAGCTACGTGGTTCTAAGTTCTAGGTGAAATAATTTGTTTAAAGCTAAACTAAGTATGTAGTTACTCAGAATCTGTCTGGTTGCAAGTAAGGTTCTCCTTGTTACTGTTGGTAAATCCATTGATGCTGTCTTGTGTGAAGTGATGGACAGTTCATCAGTGTGTGATTGTAATCTTATTTGGATATCAGTGGAGGTTCGTTCTCTGAGCAGTATTTGGTGAGCATATCTCTGCTGACGTGTAAACAGTGCAGTGATTATGAAATGTTTGACGGTGCTGGTGGGACTGTACCTGTAGCTAAAGTAAACACGGCGTCCGAGAGAAGGAACCTTGTTTCTGTTAAAGGTGAAATGGCTGAGTTTTTAGGCTGCGTCTGACACCGCTGCTCTGCTGAAGTACTGGTTTTGTATTCAGAAAGTTCACATAAATTACAGTATGTAAATTAGACCCTGTGGACCAGATTCCTACACCTAGCTTAAGTGTAAGACTAAAGGTCTGTCTCAGTATCTGGTGAACTAGGGCGTGTCTATGTAGGCAGCTGTCTCTCTACCCTTAAAAGACAGATAAATGATTTCTAGTTAGACAACGATGACATCACTTATTCCCGCCCACCTGGGAATTTTGACCTCGGCGTAGATCTGCTCTTGCAGTTTTTATAGCAGTTTTAGTAGTAACTTAAATAAATGTAACAGCAGCTTACATCTAAAAAATTGCTGCTTGCCCTGCTGCTGGCTGACCTTTAAACATAAGCTGCATTGCATTGTGGGATTGCCTTAATGACTGAGGAAGCATTCGATGTCAAAATAAGGTGTCTCAGCAGGCAGTGTTTTCAGGTGTCTAGGATTTGACGGTCTTCTCTGTGGTGTGTATTGTTAGGACTGGTGAGGGCATCAGGGTAACGGTCCTTTAAAGGACATGACCAGGGATCTTTTTTTGAGGACCTTTCTGTCTGTTTGCAGACCCAGTGTCTCCATCACTACATTGGGTCATTGGGATTTATTCACAACACAGGATTTGTGCCCCCTGTTGTCCAGTAACCCCGGTGCAGCAGATACACAAGCGCTGGTGCTTTTTTCCACAGTGTAAAGTTCTTGGATCAGCTGTGTTTTTAGATTTAGCGGTTTAGCTTTACTCTGGGTTTGGCATGTTTAAAAGTGTTTTTCTAAAAGCTTTGTGACGTTTTCTTGTGTTTTAATACTGTAATGATGAGCTTAGATTGGTCCAGTAAGGTTCATATTGGCACCAGTCAAACTGGCGCATCGCTCGTCCCCGTGTCTCCGTACTCGCCTCAGCTTTGCCTTCAGCATGGCTGGCATTAGGATTATAGGAGGAGCTAAAGATAGCAGGTCTAGGGGTCATCTATGGTTAATTGGAGCTAAATCTAAACACAGTCTGATCTACGGAGCTCGGGTGAGTGAGCAGCGTCTGGGTCAGCTGAACCAACTAATGGCCTAATCTCTCCTTTTCATTCATAGATGAAGCTCAGACACACCTCCACACACTGCTGTAGTGTTTACACATGTAATGAAGTTACTTTATGCCCTCAGTAGTCTGCCTAGTACATTTACAGAGTGTGTGTGTTCTATTAATGTGCAAAGATTTAATTATGAATTTTGATCACCTTTTAGATTTTGTAGTGGGCCGGAAGTGGCTCAGTGGACTAACGTGCTGCCACTATGATCCAAGTTCAAATCCCCATCATGCTCCTTGCCGTCAGCAGCTGAGGCCTCAAGAGAGCAGAACTGTCCGTGCTCTCTTCGTGTGGGCAGCATGGCACACTCTGGCGTCTGCCTTTGCTCGCCTGCCCCCTCCCAAGAGAGTCAGGGATATTTCAAGTGATGCTGATGGGAAGAGTTGATAAAAAGGAGGGTTAATTGGCCACTAAAAATACATTGGGGAGAAAAAAAATTACTGTTGTGTTGGTTCCTCTAGTTGTCGGGACAAACACTGAGGATTTCTAGTCACGGTGAGGAAATCTGTCCTGTTGGGTTGGGTTGGGTGTTGTGGTCCTCAAAGTCGTCATGATAATACAGGTAACTTGTGATTAAAAGACATTAAAGGTAACGTTTAGGCTTAGGCTGCTAAAATGACAAATGAATAATGTTTTGGGATCCTGCTTCCTCCATATTTGACTGTCAGTGTCACTAAAACCCTAGGTTGGCACTTGTTGGCACTTCCTGTTCTCCGATGATGAACACAGCATTCAGCTACACAGGTTTTTAAAGCTCACAGTAAGTCTGACTGAGTCCTAAAGCACACATGCTCGTCTGTGACACCTTCACTAACATCTGGCTGAGTTTTGAGTGTGTTCAGACGAGTTTTTACAGAGCGGACTCTGTTGGGTCACTACTGAATTCTAGTGTTTATTAGCAGTGTTAGCCTTGCTTACGGTTTGGGTTAGCTTCAGTACTACTTATCTACAGTGTTAGGAGTCCTCAAGGGTAGTAATACTAAGGTTTGTGTGTGTTTGAAGACTGGTGTTTATATGTATGCAGGGTTGAGTGTGTGTGTGTGTACACTCCTGAGAAAGGGAGCGGTTTTCCTCAAAAACAAACACACTGCTGAAGGAATGAAGCCTACAGTGAACTTTCTCACTCACACACGCACACACACAGCCCTCTGATGTAATTTTCTCAGCTGTTATAAATTGTTTAAAGTGTTTATCCTCAAACACTTGACAGACGAAAGCTAGCGTCCACAGAAATAAAAGCTCTTAGGCTGCAGAAAACTGGAGAAGAATATTAATACACGTAATAATCCTGAGGAATAACAGCTTTTTGAGCTTAGATATATAAATATGAGGCTATTTTAAAGGTATGATTGTGTGCACAGTCACTTATATAAAATGTTACTGTATAGCACAGTAATAGCAGCAGTTGTATTATAGTATATTTATAGGTGTTCTACACTTTAGGTTGTTTTCTCTTACATATAGTCTGTAATTGTAAGAGTCAGACTCTAATGCAACTGTTTATATTACTGTTTGAGACTCACACACACATCTGTAATCTGTCACAGGAGTTCTAAAGGTCTTATATCACAGAATACAAAAGCCATTAATGAGCCTCAGGGGAAAAAATAAAATACGAGAAGAATGCTAGCTGCGGTTCTTTAAAGTTTCCTCTCCACAGCTTCTTTTTTTCTGTGTGTATATTATGTAATAACCTTACACAGCAGTGCATGTGACCACATCTATTTTCCCCAGTTACTTCCCGACCCTGGCAGTGCCAGTAATGTATGATTTTACTCAGTAGTCTGAGTATTGATCACTAGATTTATGAGTTGACTGTTTTTTTAAGGGCTGACGTCAGTACTGATAACCAAAATTTAAGACTCGTATTTGTTTACCATGAATGTGATATTTGAAGCTCTTATTTGGTTTACTTTAAATTCAAGTAGTTTATTAATTACAACATTATAAAATTAGTGCTTTGAGCTTTAGACTTTAAAAACAGTCACGTTTCCGTTGCAGTTTTGCGCAAAACTTTATTGATATTCTGTTTTGTTATAAAAACAATTTGACAAAAGTTTCACAGTTGTGGTGTTTCCATTAAATGTGAAATACTTTTATAAAATCACGTGTGAATATGTTTGTTCTCGTGATAAGTCATTACAAACATGGCGGCAGTGGATGTAAACACATACTTCAGCTTTATACACACTGCTACCACGGCACTAGTGCTCATCATCAGCCATCAGAGGAGACGGAGACTTATCCAGGCTTTGGAGAGACAAGCCCCTTATACTTGGGAGCGGCTACGTATGCAGCGTTTTTGGGAAACTGTAGTCGATGGTTTTACAGAAGAGCTGTGGATTCAACATTTTAGAATGACACACACAACTTTTAATGAACTTTGTGATGCTGTGAGATCTCTAGTGGAGCAGCTGCACATTGTCCAAGGATTCTCCTCGTTATTCCAAATATGCCGCGTCATCTTCATCCTCACACTTTCTGTTGTTGTCTTCTTCTTCGTCGTCTTTTTCGCCAATAGAAACGTCCGGTTGTTGGTCACGTGACTCCCTTGATGCGAAAAAAGTCCATTCGAGTGTTTTCATTACACTTTTGTGATATAAACCAGTTTCGATACGACTGAAAAACCACCTCATCTTAGCGCAAAACTTTTTAAAAAATTGTTGTTTCCATTAAGCACATTTTTATGCGCAATTCTAATTTGCGATATTTCATGGTCAATGAAACGTGACTACAGAAAACCGTTTGGATTGTTTTGATGTGTGGTCCACATTTCTACTAGTCAGAAGTGCTGATTCTGATCATTGGGAAAATGCTAAATATTGACACCTTGTCAAATTGTGCTTCAGTTGTTGGTTCAGTCAACAGTCTGAAAACTCAACAAATATAATTGCTGTTAATACATAAAATAATCATGAACCCTGAACCTGACTAGTCCTTATTCACTACAGCTTCAGTTACATTTTGAGGAATTAAATCTAATCAAGTGATCAAGTTTAATGGCTGTTTACAAATGAGAAGCCGTTTTGTGGAGATTCTGAGAAATCCGAGATGTGTGGCCCTTTAAGAAAACCTCAAACTGAGAGAGTAAAGCTCATGAGCTAAAGCAAGAAAAGTCTGAAATGGTGGAAAAAGCAGCTAAAGCTCTCGAGTTAACTGGCTTTGCTCTGTTTGTGCTGCTGGAGAACAGCACAGATGAAGAATAACCACTTCAGATCCATTTGGCTGACCTCATCCAGTTCATTAGGCTTATCAGAGCACAGGCCTGTTCTTCTGTGAAACCTAAAGAGCGAGAGATAAACATGAGAACAGAGGAGAAAACTGAGCAAATGCTAAATTAACTCTGCTCTCTCTTCTAGGCTTTAAGGTCTGAGCACCAGCTGATACAAACAACAAATGCGTCGAGAGTTTGAAGGATCACAACTTTAACTGGAAAATAAAAATCAGGTTACAGGAAACAAAGCAAACAGACCAGGGAATCTGTAGACAGTTTGATGTCGAGCCCTGTCTTCAGTTTTTCTGTTTAAGGTGGAATGGGAAAGTTCTTTGCTAAATGAATGTGACTACTCCACCATTTAAGGAAGCTTTGTTCAGTTTTGTGCAGAAACCACAGAAATACTTGCATTTCCCGTCTGCATCAACACCAACAGTCAGTATTAATCCCTCTTTTAGCAAAAATTATATATGTTCATTTATCATCAGGGTACCTCATAACAGATTAAGTTTTATACTTTACATATAAAGATTGTGGCCGACAGTAGTTCCTTTTGTTTTGTAAATCACTAGATGTTAGTGTTGTTATCCATCTTCAGCCGTTAGACTCTTCCGCTCAAACAGAAACATCTAGCTTAACATCGACCGGAAAAGGGTAGCTTGCCCTCTCTAGGTGGGTGGAGTTCAAGTACCTCGGGATCTTGTTCACGAGTGAGGGAAGAATGGAGCGTGAGATTGACAGACGGATTGGTGCAGCCTCCACAATAATGCGGTCGCTGCAGCGGTC
>BRDA01064381.1:0-22393 GCA_036984385.1 Crenuchus spilurus
ATGTCTGATACTGATTATGTAAAGCTGCTTTGTGACAATGTCCATTGTAAAAAGCGCTATATAAATAAATTTTGATTGATTGATTGATTGATAGTGTTGCCCCTCTAGCCCACCTGGCATTAGACATGGTGCCTACAGGTTCATGCTTAGTCCTATAGTATTGGCAGTACTTCTCTACAGGGCCTATACAAGCTGTGTGTGCATTTATACAGCTTAAAGCAGCTGAATGCATTCATTAGAAGGGGTGTCCACAAACTTTTGAAGGTCTGTTATTGCGCCAGTAAGACGGTTCTGATAAATGAGCACTCAGTACACAAGCAGGCACAGTGACAGTACAGGAATGTTTACCCTTCATTCAGACTGTAGCAGCCGTTTAGGCGATGAATAAGTGATGCTTTTGAAACTTCAGCCGAGGAAATGGCTCTCCGAGTTATTACAGACTGTACATGCAGCATTTATGAGCAGAATATTCAGAAATTCACATTATGTGCTTGATGTAAACAATGACATCTAATCTAATCTTCTGTCGCAATAAAAGTATACATGCTGGAAAGTTTTGTAGATGCCATCTGTTCTTATGAAAGACTACAAAGCCCAGTTGGCCATTGACCAGCAGTCAAGCCATTAGAGAGCTGTAAAATGGGCCTTAGTGGGGAATGTAGTTTTATATATTTTATAGCATCAGGAGGATAGTGATGCTATAACACTCTGAAATCAAATTTAATGCAATGTTATGCACTGAACATGAGGAAAGAGGCAAGTGTAATCTTTCTATCTTAAAAACACTTTCCATGAAAGAAGGACGTGTATATTTTTGCTAACATCCCCACCAATGTGAATGTAATAAGATTATAAATATAAGGTTACTGGTAGTGTAAGGATTAAATATCTCATTTCTTTCCAAATCCAAACAGACAGAACATCTAAAAAGGCATCCCAGTAAATGAAACACTGATCTCTTACACAGAAATGTAATGACTGTGCTGATTAATCTTCAGTCTGTATCTCATTGCTGTCTAAACATCAGCTCCAAAATGCGTACTTATCAGAGCATAAACCTTCTTTACTTACACTTTAAGTTAACACAAATAGATTTTATTAAACTCAGTATTTCAGCATTTCTACTGGACCAATGATGCATTTTTTAAACAATATACAAAACGTCATCTGAGCTCACTTTACGCAGAAAAACTCAAATCCACCAGAAGTGAAAATACTTAACCAGGTGGCTATTTCTTTGTCGTTGATGTATAGTTATAGTTATAGTTATAGTTATGTATAGCATTTGTCATTGATGTATAATTAAAAGAGAACTAAAACAAATTAAACAAAGGGCTCAGAAACACGTTTACACGATTTTTACTCACCTTCGATGTCGTCAAACAGCTTAAGCCTGTTTCACACTGTAGGATAATCACCATATTTTAGGCCGATTTGCTCCTGATGGTCATAAAGGTCCTGATTTCAGGATGATTGTAACAGATGATCCTGTAGTGTGGAGGGTCTATAAGCCAGTCTTTACTCTGATCTTCTACCAGTGCAGTCAGGGCTGCTCCCCATTGAGAATCATAAATAAACATGTTCAGTACTTAGACTCAGTGTCCTGTAGTGGGGGGTGGAGCTTATTCTCTGGTTGACATCATGCCTGAAAGAGCATCAGCCAATAAGAGCTGAGCTGAAGGTGTGAGTGTGTACAGGAGAAGTTAAGAGTGGTTAAAGTGTGTGGTGCTCAGATGTAGTGTGGGTGCCTTTACGACTAACAACGATCAAGGACAGGAAAATCAGTGAAAAATGTCATTATTTGTGGGTTGCCTAATGTTTTCTACATAATTTAAGATTTTTAAAACTATACCGTGAGCCAGGCTTAACACATTAAGTTCAGAGTTTGTTTTGTTGAATGTGTACACTATCTGAAGTGTATAGCATGGTAAGAGGATGTGTTAACTTATTTTCAGTCATAAAACTACTTTCAGATTAAAGGAAATAACTGCTTGTTTGCTTCAGTGTTATACAGCATCTTTGGCATTATTGTGCATTACTGTGTATTATTAATGCGTATGCTTCTCTCTTTATGATGAAATGAATGTGAGCAGAAAGGCCACTGCCCCCTTATGTAGCCCACCAGAGATATGTGTCATCAGGCCACAGCAGCTCCAGTGCGCTCTCGGTCCAGCACTTCATTAAAGGTACAGTATCTCAGTGAGACATCTCCCTGCTGCTGTACAGCTCCTCTGAAGCCTTTTTCATTTCCTCTCCGAGCTCTGAGCTGGTTTGTAGGAGTCGTTTACTTATAAAGAAAGAAATGCTCCTCCATATTACTGCAGTAACACAATGCAGATTTATCCATCTCCATCACTTTCATCCATCTCCATCACTCTTAACCCCTGAACATAGAAAAATACATTTGGATATCAACAGAAGTATATATACAAAGTCATATCTGAGTAGGACGTCACAGGTGCAGGTGATGTCCATGATAATAGTGTACCAGGTGAAGCATGGTGGAGATGCCACTAACTTTGTGGGATGTTCTAGAGCTACTGTAGTGAAGGGCTGCATCTAAAAATGGTGGAACAAATTTCAGAAAAATGTTCATCAACATAAAATTGCAAAGACTTTGAATATCAAAGGCCTTCCAAGACAATGCTAAACCACATACTGCATCCATCACAACAGCATTGCTTCACTGAACAAGACGCTGAGCTGGCCTACCTGCTGTCCAGACTACATTTGGCTCATCTGGAAAAAAAATCCAGGCAAAGAAGACCCAGACACTTACAGACTTTTGTTAAAAGTAGAGTGTATGCTACACACTGACATGGCGCTGTCTCAACTTTGTTGAGGTGTTGCTGTCATCAAATTTTAAATGAGTTATCACCTTCAACATCAGATGTGTGTTCAATGTTCTATTGTGACATTTTTCAAATAGATTTACATTCATTTACATTTTAAACAGCATCCCAACGTTTTGGGAATTGGGGCTAATATGAATTTTTACATTTATTTCTTTAATGAAATATGTGCTTTTATATATTTTCTTATATATTTTTATACGTTTTTGTTGGTGAGTGGAGTGTATACTGTACATATACTGTACATACACACAGAATCACAGGTGGAGTAAAAGGCTTTACTGTATGTTGCATCTGTCCTGAGTGTTACAGAACAGTCTAAACTGCAGGAAATCAGAGGTTGGTACCCTGAGGATGGTTTGTGTGCGTTTATGAGCTATGAGCCCCCCAGCATGGGCACAAACACATAATGGGACTCATAAAATCACGCTGGTGTGGTATGTTGGAAAGCATCCCACTGTGAGGACCTACATCTCTCGCTTGCTCTAATGTGTAGCCTCACAGCCCACTTTAATGAGTCTAATATACAGAACATACGAGGGGCTGCATGGGGGAGCTGTGAGTGGTCCATGACCTCTGATCACATACAGATTAAAAAGCAGCCAGAAATCAGCTGTTATAAAGCCATTTAGGTACTGTGCCTTTAAGACTGATATATGGAAATGATCTTCTATCGTCTAACAGATGTTATTTGTATTGCCTCTGTAACATAAGGGTCACTTATTTTCTTTATGCACATACTGACTATGTCGGAGTTTACCCCAAGCGTAAGAATGTGCCACATAAATCAAATCAGACATGCATTTACCTTTTAGAGCTTTGAAAATAATGGAGTTCAAACCGTTTCCGCAACTCACAGTAGCAAGTGTGAAATAAGCCCCCCAATGTTTGCTGAACATTTCCCCTGAGCTCCGGGCAACACAAAGAGGGCAAACGATCAGCTTTCAATTACAGAGGCTCCTATATAGTGTTTTGTAATGTGTTATAAATATGGTGCTGTATACAGGATGTCCTGTTTCTTTACCCAAAGGGGTGTGAACTTTAATGCTAATGAAGATCTGGTGATAAAATGGGGATTAAATTTACCTCAGTCTGACTGACATACAGTATATGAGTACAGTGCAGGTGTACATGTCTGATTACTAATATCTGCAGCTGTAGGAGTGGAGGCCGGCGCCCATCTAGCCATCTCCATCGGTTGCCTGCTGCAGCAGTGAGACATTAAAGTCCTTGGTTATCCTTGTGGACACAGCACAGGACATTGTTTATTTCACAATGAGAATTGTGCAGAGATCTGTGTATAATATATCAGTGCACAGAAGTGTTATAATGACCCCACACATGATGACACTTTTCACTGATTTTTCTGTTCTTGATCGTTGTTAGTCGTGAAGGCACCCATACTACACCATCTGATCACCACACACCTGACCAACAGCTCTGAGCCTCAAAACATCACAGGAGTTTCTCATAAACGAGATATAAACAAACATGGTGGATGACTGACATGTCAGTGCTAGTTGAGTTTTCTGCTGATGAAAAAGAAAAGGATGTTAAAGCAGAACAGCTCACATTATAAACACACTCATGCAGCTCCACACGTCCACCTCACTCACCATTTAACCACTTTTACCTTCTCCTGTTCACACTCATACCTTCAGCCCAGCTCAGCTCTCATTGGCTGATGGTCTTTCAGGCAGAGAATCAGCTCCACCTCCCCACTACAGGACACTGAGTCTAAATATTGAACATGTTTATTTATGATTCTCAATGGGGAGCAGCCCTGACTGCACTGGGAGAAGATCGGAGGTAAAAAGTAGATTATAGACACACACACACACACACACACTACAGCATCATCTGAGCTCATCAGTTGTGATCACCCTGAAATCAGGAGACTTTTTAAGATTTTTAAGTTTGTTTACCAGCGAGTCGTACCATCATAGATGAGCAACTTAATTCGGTGTGACAGCAAAGCAAAGTCATACCAAATCAATCAGTTTTATTCGAGAAGAGGTGCATCATGGGAATTGATTATTGTAATCATTCGTGAAGAAAAGTTGCCCTGTACATCTGACCAGCCAATAAGCACTTGAACCTAATTTCTTTATTGATTATCTAGCCTGCCAGCAGAAAACAAACAGATCATTACTGTGTGCTCATAGCGGAATGTCACACATAGTGTTTACATCACACCGGTGTAGACATGGTGTCTTCACATCTGTAGTGGGACATTTGTAGCAAAAATCACAATTTAAAGGCATAAAAGAGTCTAAAACACTGACACATATTTAGAAAAATAAATGTACAATTCATTCCCATGTCCACTTTGTCCATTTATGGTAACTAAACATCAGCATATTTTGATTTTGTAGTTTCTGTAAGAAAAATGTAGTCACTTTCAAAAATGTTAATATTGTGAAAAAAATCATTGCTGTCATATTTTATATTCATTACATGCAAAATGAATTAAAGCATTTTTTTTTATTATTGTTGATCAGTTTGGCTTATAGCTCATGAACATCAGAAATTCAGTAAATTATTAGAATATTTAATTTAAAGTAAATTACTATTTAAACTGTATCAACATTAAAATAAAAAGCTTAAATATGTCAATTTATATGTATTGACTTTTCACAATAAATTAATAAAATATGACAATATTCCAATTAGTCCTAATATAATTCTAATCTTTCAGTTGCCTGCACACAGAGATTAATCATTTTTCTAATTTTCTGAGATACATACCAAAGAGAGGAGTCCTATTAACATGGAAACTCTTATATTTCTACTAATTTTTGTATTCAAAGCTGGCAATTACAAATTCAGATGCATATTGTCACATATGCATAGATGTCATATTATTTGGGATTTTTAAAAATATTGATTGAAATTATTAGTTTTGATTCTTTATTGATGTTTAAGTGCCAGGCAAACTGAAGTGAGCATGTAGTTTCTGTCCTGCGCCCTCTTGTGGCACAAATCAGAATTGCAAGATAAACCTACATCAAGTCCCTTTAGTGCTGTGCAGCTGTTTTTTTTTTTTTCCTAAAAATTCAAGTAAACCATAGTAAACATCTGTTATTATATTGCAAATAATATTTTATTAAAAAATCACATCAACATTATATATTTATTTAATATAGTTGTATGTTTGTACATTAAGATTTATATGGAAAATTTGATTCAGATGGAGAGTTACAAATATACACATCTCTTCTCTTCTCTTCTCTTCTCTTCTCTTCTCTTCTCTTCTCTTCTATTCTATTCTATTCTATTCATTGTCATGACTGAGACAAGGTCATATCACGTTAATCCAGCTGGACAGTGAGAGACGGTCATCACAAACACTGCAATTCTAATCAAGCCCTGTGACAACTCATTTCACTTTACGGGCTGGAAAGCCATTCGTTTCCATAATTTTCATCCAATCATGTGTGCTGGACCAAATCTGTGGAAACGGTTCTCCCCATATTGCCTGTGATGGTTTAATAAGATCCAAACGGCGCTGATGGGTCTAAATGAATTAGCCTGTATAGGAGGAGAAATATAAATGCATCTGAAGATGAAGAGGAGGGGGACACGTTATGGAACTAAAGGGATGAAGACATGCAGTGTTGGGCTCGTGCCAGTCTGGAGAAATCACACTGACCTCTACTCAGCACTTAACCTCATTACAGAGCAACCAAAACTGAAAAACATCCACACAGAGACCAGGTGCACCTGAATATCATCACTGTATCATCAATGTCACATTGTCTTACTTCTTTTTAACAATTACAGAATCTCTTTACATTCATATGATGCTGCTGGATTTTATATTGCATTAAAACAAATAAATACCTCAACTATTGTGCAAAAACGTGTGCAAATATACTGAAGCAGATATGTGATAACAATGACACAGACATCAATGAGACCAGACAAAGAAGACAAGGAAGTTCATAGACATAAGGTAATCAGTACAAGGACAGATGTACATGGGAGTGAACATGGCAACCCATGAGACACAGGTGAATACAATGAGAAACAAAAGTAAACAAAATATACTGTACGCATAATGTATACACAGTATATATATATATATATATATACAGTATATACACACTATATGTTTTTTTTATCTTTTGTCTCTGCAATGTTTTATACAATTTTGCAGTTTTCTGTACATTTTTATTATTTTATAAATAATGTGATTTGTAACCGCGACCCTGATAAGGATTAAGCAGGTGTGATAATGAATGAATGAATGAATGAATGTGATTTGTTTGTTTAATCATTTATTCGGCTTTGCCAACACAGTATCACCACTAGACTGGGACTGCACTGTTACCTGCCCGGCGAACAGTTGAGGGTTGGGTGCCTAGCTCAAGGACACTTCAGTCAATTTTCCTGGCTGGTCCAGGGGATCAATCTGGCAACCTTTTAGTCACTTTATGCCATAAAAATTTCACAATAGCATCTTCTATATTCCATATATTTGGCATATTGTATGAAGTAACCACAGTTATCAAAACACAACAGTAAGGAGATCTCAGGAAGCTTCCAGCAGGTGACATGTACAGTTCCTTTATGAGTGGCCAAGGAGAAGATGGCCCAGTTTTAAATCTTGGCTTTAGTGTATGTGGCTCTGAGTCATGGGAACAATACAGAGAGTGAAGACGAATGACGTAATAAAGATGAGCTCCCTGTTGGCGTCTCTTTATGCCCAGGCTTTGCTCTTTAATAAGAGAAGCGAGTGGGGGGTGAAGACTCTAACGGAGATGTGGGGCCTTTTACTGTAACTGCTACCTTAGCAAGACCAAGTGGTGATCTAATCTACTATTCTAACCTATTAGTTCTCAGGCTTGAGCTGTCAGAAATGAAGCTAGACTGCAAGGAAACCAAAAAATTGTTTGGGTCCCCTGGTCAAAGGCGGCTTATGAGCAACGAAAAGCTAAGAATGTTGTGGAAAGTTCATTTGAGAAGGTTTTGATGATGACAACAAAAAGCCCATACATGTATAATGCCAACCTTAGTATGGCCAGCTCTTTACCATCATACATTTAATATCAGTACACTATAAAAAATAAAAATTAAAAAACTGTAAATCAACAGTAACAGCAGAGACGTCAGCATTTTACTGTTATTTTACAGTGTTTTACTGTATATTAAATTACACTATCCAACTGTAAAATAACTGCTTTTATCTCCCACACAAATTAAAAGTATAATTATAAATGGAAACACTACAAAGTAACCATTACTTTGTTTATCAATTAATAAAAAAATCTGAATTAGTATTAGCTTGCAAACTAGCCAGCTGGCTAGTTAACATACACACCATCATGTTGTTAGCATTAGCTAAGCTAGATAAGTCTATGTACTTTCTAAAATGTCATTATTTTCTATTTATAAATGGCACTTTAAACATATAGGGAAACAAACTTAATGATGATAAACCACAAGATAAAATCTACACAGGGTTCTTGCAGGTTTCAGTGAGTTAAATTTAAGACCTTATTAAGACCTTTTAAGACAATTCTCAGTGAAAATTAAGACCAACATAACAAATTGCAAAAAACTTTCTAATTCTATATAGAGAGGTGAAACAAGCCATCCATAAGCTGCAAAAACAGGAAAATAAAACCCATCTGAGAAATTGCTACAATATTAGGAGTGACAAAATCTGTATTTTAGTACATCCTGAAAAAGAAAGAAAGCACCAGTGAACTGATCAGTGCAAATAGACCTGAACGCCCACGGAAGACAACAGTGGTGGATTTTAAATGGAAGTACAATTTATACTGATTTTAATAATAAACATGTATTAATTAAAAAATACTATACTACTAATAATAACAACAACAACTTCAACAATAAAATAAATAATATGAAATCCTTAAACTATAAAACAGTAAAGGAAATGAAGGACAAAGTACAATTAAAAGAAGATTTAAGAGTTCTACACCTGCATTTTACATTTTGGGTGAGTTTCAGTGAATGGCAGCCTTCTGTCAGGCATTTTCATGGAGAGTTTATTGAGACCTGGCAACCCTGTAACTGGCTGTTTTAGCTTAAAAAAACAATGTAGTTAGCTAGCCAACAATTAGCTACCCATGCTAACTGTGTGGCCCAAAAATAGCTTTATGACACTGTTAACTCAACTCACAATATATAAGTTAGAGAAACACTAGTTAATGTTACACAAAAACGGCTTATTCACTAGTTTGCTCGAAATAAGTAGTTAAGCTGAAAAACAGTAGGGTGACAATATTTTCATTTGGGAAAACCAGGACACCTTGGAGCCGGGGACACACACACTCACTTAACATAGGTCCACGTAAACCTACAATAACATGATATTTACAGTTGGTTTATTAAAAATGCTTTTCAGTAAAAGTCAACAACAAAAACTCCAATAATATGATAATTTTATTCAAAATGCATTTATTCAAAATGCTTAAGTTAACATTTCCTGTAATGAATGAATAGCACAATGAAATAAATAATGTCTCATCTAAACATCCCTCACTTAACAACAAAAGTTAACAATAACTCTCAACTCCAAATAACACATGATACTCAGTTACCCTCAGTAACGAACGAAATATTGTCTGTTCTGTAGGCTACTGTAAAAAAATAAATTACCAAATGACACACCATAACAATAACACACTGTGCACAAGGCTTCCCATTTGTCTCGACCCGGTCTGAAAGCGGGGAAACTCTTTTGTAAATCGTTGGTAAACATACACTTGCACTTTGGCATGTTGCTTGCGTACTGACAGTCACGCTGTCTACATTCTGAATAAGAACAGGGCTGCCCTGACTGACGCGGCTCAGGGATTACATCACACGCAGCGCCATGAGAAGTGACCTAGTGCCTGTAAATTGAAATTTTAATGGTCCAATGAAGGTAATTAAAAAACCAGGACATTTCCTCACTTTTTAAAAAAAACCCAGGATGCCCGGGACAGGACGTGAAATATGGACATGTCCCAGGAAATACGGACGTTTGGTCACCCTAAAAAACAGTCCCTGCGTTAGCTGAAGCGTCTGAAAAACACAGCGTTTGCATTGGTGAAGCTTCGGGAGAACTATCTGACCGCATATTTAAGGTGGAACGGGGAGTTCCCATAAGACGCAGTTAGCTAACTAGTTTTGTCTGTTATGAGGTTATCATGGGCTTTGTAGTTCCCACAGCGGTAGTCCGCCCGAGAACAGAACTACATTTACACTGATGCATTTAGTCGGCGTTAGCAGAAGTTAGCGAAACTAACGTCCGATTACACTACACTTTTTTGGAAATAAAAGTACAAATTTAAGACTTTAATAAATTTAATTTAAGACCTTGGATGGATATCTGGCCGTTTTTAAGACTTTTTAAGGCCTTAAATTTAAAGTTTTTAATTTTAGAATTTTTAAGACCCTGCGGGAACCCTGTCTACAGTCATTGGTTGTTACTATACATGGATTAGCATTAGCAAACTAGCTAGCTATTCAAAGCTAGCTAAAATGTAAATGTGTGGTACTGTTTTTTTTTTTTTAAGCTAGAGCATCTGACACTGTTCGGGGCTGAAGGCATATTTGAGAAAATTCAGTACTTTACTGTAAAATGTTTTACTGGTGTAAACCATTGCTATTCACAGTATTACAGTATTTGAACAAAAACAGTATCTTACTGTTGATTTTTAAAAGGTGTATGAAGCTAGCAGCAAAAATTATATGGTCCTACAATCATGGTAGTGTCCAAAACATCATTCTGTAAAGCTAATGTTAATAATAAACCAATTTACAAATGGAAGACACATTATGAGAAGAAACAGTTCACTTCAAAAAAAGTTACAATTGGGATGATTGAAGGTAAAAGAGGATGACGACCAGCAACCAGATGAATGGATGCAATCAGAGGAACCATGAAGAAGGCATTAAGAAGCCTGAGGACCCAATCAGAACACAATCTCCTGGTGTTCAGGAGAAACACCATCCAGAATTTCCTTGTTTTTTATTTTTTAACCCAACCCAAAGGCCTAGCTATCAGTCGTATCACTGAACTGCAGCTGCCTAAAACGTAAAGATAGATTATTTCCGCTGATTTAGGCCACCATGCTGGTAAGGCTGGCAGAGGTGGCCATATTGCAGCACCACAGGAGGCACCAAATGTCTTCCAGAAGGACACAATAGCAGCGTAGCCCAGTTTTAACCGTACATTGTCTTTACAGCCAAACACATCCATCATAAAGAAGGAAACAGGTGAGTGGCAGCTCCTGATGTGGGCCTGTGGCTCAGCCAATCACAAAGTAGAACAGGAAGATGACGTCAGGGCAACCGTAGATGCATGTAAATATTTATATATGATTTTATTGGAAACGGTAGAGAGGCGTCAGCGTCAATACAAAAGTGAAGTTTCTCAGTATTGGAGCTAATGGAGTGTGCCTGGCAGAAAAAATGGAAATTGAGCAAAGCAAGGTTTTTGCTGATGTGATCACAGTGTGGACATAAAGGATGATGTGTCATTGCCCATTCATCCCTGACTTTGTGTGTGTGTGCATGTGAATGAAGCACATATGGTTTTGAGGTGACCTCAGCACTGCCTGTCCTCGCTTCACACTGCACAGATGAACGCAGGAGCAGATCATTAATGACATGCTGCCGGTGTCTTTCCCTCCTGAGGGGAATCCTCAGAGGACATGCACAGATACCTTAAAGGGGTATTTCAGCAGAAAATAACATTTACCCCATTCTGCATATACCACTGATGTTAGCCAAGCTACGTCTGTCCACTTTTCATGCCACCCAGCACAGCAGAAACAACGACAACCTCCATCGTGAATTCTTGCCTGGTTTATGAATCCGATTATTATAATATAGTGAAAATGTTCATTTTGGTTCATAATTGGATTTTAAAAAACGGTAACTCCTTTATTTCATATTCACTACATATAAATGTTTCTGCAGTTTAGTTACCATAAATGGACTAAGTGGGCATGTTGAAGTAAATATGTGTGTATATACATGTAATGAATGTAAAATATATGAAAGTTTAACTTTTTGAATTAAATGATGAACATTTTCAAAGTTTTTATGCAGCATTGTTGTCCTTTTATCAGGTTAAAACTGCAACTGTGAGGCTAATGTTGTGACTTACTGTAAATGACTTCTCAAACTGCATCCAGATCTTAATTCTCAATGTGACTTAACTTAATAAAACCTCATCACTACAGGCAGCTACTTCAGACAGCAGCAGGGCTGGCTGAAGACTGATCTACATACTATTGGTGATGGTCTAAGATGGTGGACACAACATTTGTAACTTATCTGTTATTGTAAGCTCACAGTAAGTATATGACTCGGTGACTCTTGAGGTCTACTGTTTGTTAGCAATGTTGGCTGTTGATCAGATGATTGGACTCTTATTGGACTGCGAGGCTAAGGTTGGTAACAAACACTAGAACTCACCTAAACAACCTAGACATGATGTTTTAAACACATCACCAAAATGTCTCTTGAACTGAATCCAGACTTTAATGTAAATCTGACTTTCTGTGAGCTGTGAAACAATAAAACCTCATCAGTACAGGCAGCTACTTTAGACAGCAGCAGGGCTGACTGAAGACTGATGTTAGGTCAAATGCAATGCCGGAGCTTTGTTCATGTGGACCATGCACTGTGCGTAGGGCACCAAGTATCCTGGGAGGCACCAAAAATCATCACAATAATAGTAATCATAATGTCGACATATTTAAAATAAAAAATATGTAAATCATGTTAATAGATATAAGCAGTGGTATTTGTTTTGTGACGCCCTCGGCGAACGCACACTTTAACGACGGATGGTAAATTAAAGGGGATGTTAATGTCACGTGTTTGCTGCACAATTTTTAGATAAACTAATGATGTCACCATCAATCAGCTTAGAGTTTCATTTGACATTCTGACATTGTGAAAAAAAGATCATAATCTAATAAAAATATTTTATAAACGAAATTATAATCTACGAATCTGTTATTGTTATCATTACTTTTATTTTTAAAGTTTTTAAGTTTATCTACTGTCAGGAAGAAAAAAATTTTTAGTCTGGGTCCCTCAAAATTAAAAAGTTAAATCAATACATAAAAATTTATCAGAGGAAGAAACAGCCAATAAGCTTTTTTATCACAATCTCTGGGCCATTTGTTTTAGAGATTAACGATGGGGGGGCACCACAAAGCATATGTGCTTAGGGCACCCAAATGGCCAGCGCTGGCACTGTTCAGAAGCCTTCATTCTGTTGACTTTAATGAGTGATCTGCTGGGTTTTTAACAGCGTAGAGACATTTAAGGGTTAAGGGCACTCTCCTTGGAGGTAACGATGTATTTCTGCATGCAGAAGAGGAGAATGTGGAAATGTGTGCAGTAATCTTTGAGTAAAGGTCAGGTGAGTGTGAGGGAAGAATCAAAAACAACAGCCATCTGTGATTTTTACTCCCACTGTTTGAGTGTAACCTGGGCTTAAGGCCTGATCTCAGCAGTGAGGGAAAGACAGCTGAGCCTCAACGCTGGCACAAATCCACACTATCCACACTGGCACAAGCTGCTCCACTAACCCTAACCCTTCAGTACAGTTTAAAGTGATTTTATTTGCCTTTAAAACCATAAATGGTCTAAAACCCTCCTATACTGGCAGGTTAATCACACCTCAGAACCTCAGGTTGAGGTCAGTCATGGCCTGGTAGTTTGGGACCCGGTCTCTGACTTGATCTTGGTAGGTCACAACTGAAGTGCCCTTTCTTAAGCTAGACACCTAAACCCCAAATGATGCCTGGGTGCCACGGATAGGCGCTGCCCACCACTTTGGGCGTGTGGGTTAAACCTGGAGGTCAAATTCTTCTTTTGTGCAAACTTTTACTTTCACTTTCTCCGAGCTGTCCTCGCAGAATTTGTCGGCTGCAATCAGCTGTTTAAAGCTGGCAATTGTGCCAACTGATCATTAACGTGATCCATCATTCCTTTGTCTTTTTCAAGCAATTCAGGATTGGTCAGAATTAGCCATCAGCTGATTGTTTACAGTGCTGACAGAGCTTCTTACTGACCCCCTGGATGTTCCTCAAAGAGGCATCTCACAGTTCTGCCTGCGCAGGCTAGACTCCGCCGGTAAAATGCAGGAATTTTTTAGGAGTTCCCTGCCCTGACTGTTTAATCTAAATCTCACCTTTCTAGTCCCTCACTTCTTCTCCACCACGTTCAGGGACATTCTGAGTGTTTATATTTTGTATGGCTGTGTTTGTTCTCTCTAGTATTCTTAAGTTTAAACTAGTTTTCTATTAAAATGTTACACTTACAAAATAAAACAGAGACAGGCCACATTTTAGGAAAACATGTTAAATTCAGTGTATAAACAGTAAAAAGCAAACGTTTATATTATTATTATTATTATTATTATTATTATTATTATTATTATTATTATTATTATTATTATTATTTATACATACAGCCTCTGGCATCTGTGACATCACATGCCAAGGAGTGGTCATAATGTTTTTGATATAACTCTCTCTCTCTCTTTCTCTCTTTATATATATGTATTACCCTTTTACACAAATAATAAGTATTTTGTTGTGATTATACAATTTTCTCAAAATTAATGATGCATTATTGTTCATTGTTGCATACAAAACAATTATTTGATTGACAGGGGGCGGGGCAGATTAGGGCTCCCATATGTTCATGAACAGCCCTGAGAGAGAAGTCCCTGCTCTGCACCCTGACCGTGTTTCTTTGTTCTTGTAGATATCAACTGGATTTTTGTTTTTTTAAACCTGCGCCTGGAAACCAATTCCCTCATTTTCTGTTTGGCATTTTCACGACGACTATCTCGCCTGCTGTGACCTACACGCGCCCATCGAGACCATTAGGGGCTAGGAGAAAAAAAAGAGATATTTATAAATTTGGTATCTACATCCTCTCAGTTTCATTGGGTTGAAAGATGTGAAAACAGTCACAGGAAAAAAGTTAGACCAGACCAAGCACCCCCCACACCCCCCAGTCCTATTGTTTCCCTCAGGGTATGGAGCTACTTATTCCAGAGGAACAGATTAGCTGCTGACTCCTGCTGAGATATTAGGAGAAATCCCCTTTTCACATCAGTGTAATGTTGTTCTCAGGGTAGTTCACATTATACAGGGATACTCCAGCCTAAATACAATCTGCCATGTGTGTAGTGTACTGTCGAAACACTGCGGGCAGTCATTTTGATGAGTTTACGCCAAATTTAGAAAATAACTGGGAAGCACATTCAGTACAATGTGAGATCTGTCTTACCCACTGCAATACATCTCTACAGCAAGTCTCACTACTGCAGGAATCTGATATCACAACATACAGATTATTGCATGCCATAGTATACACTCTGTGCAAGATTTCATTATGCTTAGATTGTTAATATCAGGGGCACCGAGTGAAAAGAAGAAAGTGAAAGTAAATTTGTGCTCAGGCTGATGGACAACCGGGACTGATGTGCATTCAATGAAACTGCCCACATCCCAGGTCATTTGACAGCCCCACTTTTAAATAAAACTGTAAGATGTCATAAATCTCTCTTATTAGTGCACACAAACAGGAAATATATACTTATTACTTAAATTAGGCACTAATATCTATCTATTACAAAGTATGTCTATAATAACTATCTATATATCTATTATTATTATTATTATTATTATTATTATTATTATTATTATTATTATTATTATTATTATTATTTTATTATTATTATAAACTTAAAGAAATAAAGAAATAAAAAGAAATAAAAGTGTCATACAATTTCTTTTTTGTTGGGATTTCCTAACTATTTAGGGTAAAAAAACACAACTTACAATTTAGATTTTTTAAAATTTCATTTTTATTTTCATTTTACAGCATGTCTACTGTAGTGGACAAAAAGACCTTTCTTATACAAAAAGCGGCCTTATGTCCGCATCTCTCAGCATCATTGGCATTCATTGGGTCTTGGGTCATCTTGATAGTCAGGAAACACAGGTAGCTTTGGTGTCAATCTCTAATGAAAAATAGCAGTTGTTTAAATAAAAGGTAACAGCAGGAACAAGTATAGTGAAGAACATTTTTACATCATTTTGAAACAAAGCTTTGAAGCTAAGTAGCTCACCTACTGAGTTTCGGTTCATTAAGAATTGCTAACAGGTCTACTATAACAGCATTTATTTACCTCTCAATATGGATGAATTACTGTACATAAGGACTAAATCATGGAATGAAACAAACATACACACTATTCTTGGTCCTGAGACCATGCGTTTCCTGTTTGTCATTGTCTGTCTCTGCCTATGTCCCTGTGCCTTTCTCTGAGACTCCTGCATCTTCGGCCTGTTCCTCTTCCTCTTCCACATTTTCTTCAAGCATAGACTCATAGCCCCCAACTCATCATCTGAGAACTCCAAATCTGAGCATCCCTCAACTAAACTCTACAGAATCCTCTATGCTTCAGTTCTGTTCCCTATGACATGTGGAGTTAAACGTCATCCTGATGTCCATTATGCTGGACATTCGTAAACAAGCTAATATTTCAAATTCTAAATAATGTCAGTGTTCACAGAATTAAAAATGTAATTCCTGACATGTTCATAAACTAAAACATATGTCAATATCATTAAAAAAATCACAATAATTAGACAATATTTGACATACCTTTCCTCTTTCCATAAAATGTGTTTGTTCCTATGGCAGCCATGTTGGAGAGAAGGAAATAGGAGATTCCCTGCAACCAAACCAATCATGTTACATATCATTAGAATGGATGTCAGGATGTCCTCTTTACAAGACTTTACAAGAATTCTACCAGAATAAAATTATTTTTGAGTTTTGAGTAAATTACGATTCAATCAGTATCAACATTTAAAGAAAAAAGGTCTAAAATGTGTCACTTTACGTGTAATGTACATAAAAGATATGACAGTTTACCTTTTTGAATTAAATTGTTAAAATAAATGAACTTTTTCATTGTATTCTCATTTTTGGGGATGCAGGAGACAGTGAACAGATGCTATAGCAGCTGATTTTGATATTAAACAGGGACATTATGGTTTGTGGTACCTGGCTGTTTGCTATATTAGATGGGAAAAGATGTCTTTGTTATCTCAGTATGCAGCTGTGATATGGCTGAAAGCTATAATATGCAAATGTGCCCTCTAACAACTTACTATCAGATGTTTCTGTGGTTCATGAATCGATCCTTTCTAATAATTTTTAGTCCTATAATGTAAGCCCACCTTTAACTACATCATGTGATGGGTTAGGCAGTGTGTTTAAATATACTGAAACCCACACTGCACAGTAATATCACAGTGGAATTCTGTCTAGGACTAATTTACATTAAAGAACAAAATGCTAGCAAGTCCCAGGTCAAGAGGTACCACGACCCGGGAGCACACAGCGCCGGTATGCTAATGAGGCCGCTAGTCGCAGAAGTTTGCATTACAATGCAAAGCAAAACAGCCGTACAGCACAATCTGAAAATGAATTGCTGCTGAAAAGGGCAGCGGAGGTAGTGTTCTGTACACCATTTCTCAAAAGGGACATAAGCACAGCAGTACGCATAAATCTACTGGGCGAGTGGCTAGCGGCTAGCACACGACTCCTCTGTTGTGCTGCAGTTTTAAAGGCCACAGCACAAGTCTTTTTATTTGGCTCCTAGAGAGCTTTACTCAGTGCCAATAAATTGCCCCACAATGAAGATTATGCCCTTCAGAACAGAGGATATACCGTTCAAACGAGAAAACCCGTTAGCAACAGCTGCCTTACTGCTTAGCATGTGTCAAAACACTGAATCAGGGCTGTTAAAATGGCCTCCTGTAGGCTACTAATTAAAAGTGCTACACTCATTCGCCTTATTGTTGGTAATATTGTGGTATAACGATGTGGTTCAGTGCTATTAATTCCTTTTTTATGTGTATTTATCATACAATATAGCAAAAGTGTAGCAGAACGCTATAAAAGTATCCTCAAGGTTGTCATTTGTCTACAATCTACTGCATTTGTTGCTGGACTTCAAGGAGGCAGTCATGTAGTGGGCACTTGAAGGGAGACGCAGGGGTTTACATCAGACGAATATGCAATATAATCAAGTTTTTTATGGGGTATAGCTCATGAAAATCAAAAATACAGTTTTAAATTATTCAAATAATTAATTTGAGTAAATTACTAATAAAAATAAGTGGAATATGTCACTGTATGTGTGATGAATATATAAAATTTTCATTTTCTGAATTAAATGAAACATTAATCAGATAAGACGACATGTTTCCTGCCTTTAACTGCCAGGTTCTGGTGAGCATGGGTGCAGCATCACCCTTCGGTTGAGGTACCAGAGATGATTTTCTGCTGTTGGATCCAGTCTACCTCAAGGCTCAACAAGCTGAAATGTTTTTCTGCTGTTTTCTGAGTTATTGTAGCATTTTTGTCAAACAAGTCTGACCATTTTCACTAACAATGATGCTCCATACTCGGACTTGGTCTTAACTAATAATGTATTAATGTGGATTTTATTGTATATAATGTGTAACTCTTGGTAGTCTTACAATCATTTTTATACTTTGGATTTTAACTTTATAGTGTACCATTTTAAAAATGTTTACTATGCCATCATCTACATATACAGTCATGGCCAAAAGTGTTGGCACCCCTGAATTTATTCCAGAAAATGAAGTATTTCTCCCAGAAAATTATTGCAGTTACACATGTTTTGTTATACACATGTTTATTTCCTTTGTGTGTATTGGAACAATGGGCACCCTCAACTTAATATTTGGTTGCACACCCTTTGGAAAAAGTAACTGAAATCAATCGCTTCCTATAACCATCAACAAGCTTCTTACACCTCTCAACTGGAATTTTGGAGAAATACTTCATTTTCTGGAAAAAATTCAGGGGTGCCAACTCTTTCGGCCATGACTGTATGTCTTGGGTTACATTTTGTTTTCACTGACAAACTACATGAATGTATTGGACCCCAAAAGCAGTATTACTTGAAAATGATGTCTTTTTACTATAAAAACACAAACATGCTCAGTGTAGCTTTTTAAAGGTTTAAAAACGTAAAACATGTAGGGGCAGCCATAAAGGATGGTGGTTAGGGATCTGGTCTTATGACTGGAAGGTCACTGGTTCGATCATGACTGAAGTGCCCTTGAGCAAGACACCTAAACCCCAACTGTTCCCTGGGCTCCATGGATAGGGCTGCTCACTGCTCTGGGCTCCAATATCATTTAGACCTGACCTTTATTACCACCGCCTGCACACTAGTCAGTATCAGAGTGTACAACCATCATCATGTGTAAAGGATGTGATGTGACTGATGCTGATGATAATAGTGTAGCTGTGAAACATGGTGGAGGTCGTATCTCACACACCACTAACTGTGTGATGTTCTAGAGCTGCTGTAGTGAAGCTGTACTGAGAAGGAACTTCTTGTACATTGATACCAATGTCTGAGTGGTACAGAGCAATCAACACATCCCCTGTGGACTATGGTAATGTAACCTCTGTAATGAACAGGAACGCTAAGGATGGTCATTCCCACTATTAGGTAAGTGGTCATAATGTATAAAGCATTTGTACTTGGACTTGTTTTTGGCTTACCAAATTTAATTTCTAAATTGCCAATCTAATATGTCATCAGTTATGTAAAAGATCAATAGATTTGTACTAAAAATGGTATTTAATGCATATTGAGGCCATTGTATGTGATAGGGTTGATTACATAATAGAGATCATATATGTATAATAGAACCCAATAGGAAGCATTTGCCCGCTGCTTTCTAATATATTTCACGTCCACTAATAATTTCTGAATGTAAGGTAATGCATCGACATTATTGTGCATGGTAATTGATTTTATGGCACAGACAGAGATCAGGTTAAAGATTTCTAGAGCTTTAGTGGTTCTGCAGAGCTCTAGGCCTATAGTGTACAGGCTATGGGCATTATATTGATGCAAGCCAACAGTAATGTATTGATTGGGTCCCAGGGCTCTGCTGGGAATAGAGTCTTTATTTGTTTTTTTTGATGAAGTGCTGACTCTCGCCTTCACCTGTTTACTGCTCTGGTGCGGTTGGTGACTGGGGGGGTTGTGGGGGGGCAGTAAGGTGTGAATAGTGTTCCTGTGTTTTCGCTTTGAGAGAAGTGTTTAGAAGTGTTTGTGCTGACACTTGATTCTCCCTCATACCCCAATCCCCACCCCCCACCCCCACACACTCTATCTCTCCTCCAGGAAGGATGTGCATTGTCTAGCACTTTATACAGCTAGGATGTCAGGTCTTTATCTGCAGTGTTATTTAGAAACCTCTCAAAACAGTGCCGGCACTTTAATTGGTTTTCCTTCACTATTCTCATTTATTTGAAGACTTAAAGTGAAAGAAATGTAATACTGATGCACTGCTGATATCAAAACATTGCAGAAAACATGTTGACACCATTTACGTCAGCTGTTTTTACATTGTGGGAACATTTCTCAATGAATGAACCAACAGAACTGATTTAAATCTACCTAGAATAAGTCTAATTACATAATTAATTATCAATAATATTAATATACATCAGATAGCAAAATTATTATGGCTCATATCTGTCCCTCATCCCCCATTTCATTTGGCCCAGTTATGGCATGCATTGATGGCGCTTGGGTGGACTGCTCCCAGTTGGAAGATGTGGGCCACGTATAGGCCAGCTTAGGGCCACATATCAGCCAAATGTAGGTACCACTGCCATATCTCTGCCAGACGTGGACCACATCTGTTGGGTATAATTTTCAATATAAGGGCCACATTTGGCTCACATGTAGTTTGCCATGTTGACAGTGGGCCAGTAGTGCCATTTTTCAGCCAGATCCGTTTCCTATCTGGGCTGAAAGTACATACATACATACATACATACATACATACATATATACAAGCATCATTAATGCAGAATTTCTGCAGTGTAAGTAAGATGCCACCTCTGGCTGGTTTGGTAATGTTTATGAGGGGCTGTAGCTTTATGGTGCCTCCATGTGTATCAGTTCTTAAGCAAATATAATTTTTCTCAAAATTCCTTTATAAGCTATAGACCTCAACGTTGCAGAACTCATTGCCTCAGAATTGACCCAACCATCTGTTGGCAAAGGCACCAGTGACTGGAAAACAATAACCATCTGATCTCTCCTACTTTCAGGATAAAAACAATCCTACTGGTCTTTTTAAGGCAGGTCTTACGAAACACTGGGCAGCGATTCACTTCAGGGGTCTGGGAACAAGTTGCTGACCCCTTTTCCCCAATCAGTTTCCTGTTTGGGTCACCGTGGTGTGTGTATGTGTAGCTGGTCTTTGACATGTTTTTCCTGAGTCCTTCCCTCTTTCTCTTTCACATATACACATATAGTCCAGGTGGGGGCTTGGGGGTGGGGGTGGGGGTTGTACAGTTTGCACCAAACAACTGTACTGGTCAAGGATATTTGTGCGTTGGGTCCAAAAAAACATGTTTTCGTCACAGCGGTATCACATCTGGAAGCTTATGTACACTCGCGGCTATTCTTCCAGCCTCTGGACTTGTTTTCTCGAGAATGAAAAACATATTTGTACAATAAAAAGTTAAAAAAGGTCAAATTCGGACTCTGAACACTTTCCACGAAAAAGACACAAATGGCAGGGCTGAATGCCAGGCGCGTGTTATCTTTAGCCTCACTTCCCCCATTACGTGAACAAAGACGTGGTCCAGCAGCTGAAAATGGTCCACGAACAACCGCGAGCAGCCTTGAGCGTAAACATTTTTTGAAGAAATATTGACACTTTACTTCTCAAACAGGTTCTGCAGAAATATTGATTCTATATAAAGTGTGATTGGGCCTCTTTTTAAGAAAAAATTAGACCTCCAAGCTCAGCACAGCAGCTCATTTCAGAAATGATTGATAAAACATCACTTTTCCAGCTGATACAGTCTAGGGTAACTACTTCAAGTGTTGCTCGTTGATTGCTCAAGAGACTTGAGATTCTCAGAAAATTGACACTGAGAAACAGCATGAGACAAACAGGAGACATGAGATACTTCTCATGAGAAACATTACAGTAGATCACAGTATTAAAACTTAGAAGTCCTGGATGAGAAACAGTTGAGTTCATACTGAGCAATGTGAGGCTTTACTGAGTTTTTTCTCAGGAGAAGCAACTGAGCACCAGGAGATTTAGTATAAAGTCTCATTTGTGTCTCTATCAGAGCTCATTATTGTCCCGGAGAAGCTAGTGAGACGTTATGGAGACATATTATGTCTAGTTGGCAGTAGTGGATGAACTGAATATATTACATATTTCGGAACGATTGGGGGTGGGGGCGGGGGCGGGGGTTCTCATCACAAATTACAATATTTAAATGAGTTTGCAGCTGACATACTGGTGTGTACGGTGGCCCTGAAGTGCAAACCACAACAACATTAACAAAGCACAATTACAAATCACAAAAATGCAACAACATTAACAAACCGGAAGAGGTAGGTCCCTGTGGGAAAACCTGGAAAATCGCTGATTGGACGACGCCAC
>BRDA01064386.1:0-15765 GCA_036984385.1 Crenuchus spilurus
ATCAAAATGTCTGATACTGATTATGTAAAGCTGCTTTGTGACAATGTCCATTGTAAAAAGCGCTATATAAATAAATTTTGATTGATTGATTGAAGGTGTATTTATTCACATTTTAGTGGTGTATGAGAATATTAATACACTTCAGTATCATAATGTTATATGTAGTGATACTGATTCTCATAAACAGTAAATATTTATAATAAACAGTTTACATGTAAAGTCTGTTGATTCATTTTGTGGTGTGTTTAAACCGCCGCTCATTAGATGGCACTATAGTAATATATCTTCAGCCATTACACTATTTCACTCAGACAGAATCATAATGTAAGGACAATACATATTTCATATTAGATTTAAAAATGTAAAATATTACAATTAATTATAAAATATTGAAGTTTAAATATTATACACAGCATTAATCACTTTGCTAAAACATGGATCTTTATTTTGGGTGTCTTTCTGAACATTTTTATTATGAAATATTTAAATTCTTGTGTGTTTAGCACATAAATAATGGGATTTAGCATAGGTGGGATGACGTTTGATAGTGAAGTATTGATTATTCTAACATTGGGGTTGAGAGAAAACATTGCAGCAATGTATGTACTTAAAAGAGGGAGGAAAAACAGTCCTACTACTAACAGATGAGATAGACAAGTTTTCAGTGCTTTTATCCGTCCTGCCCATGTGGTAATCTTATTCAGTGCCAGAAAAATGCCCAAATATGACACAATGATAGAAATCAATGGTGCATAGATAAACAGAGCAGTACAGAGTTTAGCCATGACTGAGTTTATGGTATTATCATTACAGGCGATGCTATAAACCAGCCCGTAGTCACAGAAATAGCTCTGTATGATGTTTGTTTTACAAAAAAAAAGTTGTGTGATCAAAATAACTGTTGATTCAATCAGAGAAGTGCTATATGACCAGACCATCATCAACACTCCACACATTACTGAGTTATTAATGATGGCATGATATCTTAAAGGTAAGCAGGTAGCAATTAAGCGATCATACGCCAGTACCGCAAGAGTTAAAGCCTGTACAGCACTGAAGAAAAACACAAAGAACATATTAGTCAGACAGGCCTCGTAGGATATGTACTGAGAATCAAACAGAAAGGTCTTCATTAGGTTTGGAACCAGTGAGTTTGTCTCACCAAAGTCTGCCAGAGCTAAATTAAAGATTGCTGCATATCTGGGGATGTGCAGTCTCGGCTGGGTTGATATCATAATCAGTACAAATGAGTTCCCCAACACTGCAGTGATGTAGATGACAAATAAAAACACAAAGTAATATTTGATGAAAGGTTTTCCAGAAAAGCCGCTGATGTAGAAGTACTCCGGACACACAAATGAGACATTTTTCACTAAAGTGGAGTTCAGAGCACTCATTGCGGTGTTGGTTCTGATCCGTCTGCTTTAGTCTTCAACCTGAAAGATAATGTGGAAAAGCACTGAGCACAGTACAACTTTAAACAGATCAGTGTTATACAGAGAAGTTTATTTTACCTTTATTAGCTAAAGACATCAGTGAGATGGAGTCCTTCAGTGAGTAAAACTGTAAACTCATATCAGACTTATATACACACATTATATAAACCACGTGACTTACACATGACAACAACCACAACAGTCCTGAATGTATCTTCTCTGGACTAAATACTGATGCCTTTCAACTTTACTGTTGAAGAACAGCAAAGCTCACCTTTCACTACACACCTAAATATCAGGAATAAGAATCAATGGCACATTAATACAATAATAATAATAAAGAGACACAGTATTTAGGGCAGCACAGAAAGTGTTTTAAAGTTTCATGTTTTTATTCTTTTGAGTGAAGTTGTCATAACTTATCAGCAGAATTGAAGCAGAAAAATATATTTTTAAAATATTTTTTACTTTTTTTACCCGAACATCTACATATCCAACAATGTCTACATATCCACCAACATCTACATCAATGCCATCTTAACATTTATCCCAACAACACATATCTTCCAGTGTCTACATAATCACCAACTCCTACATATACACCAACATCTATGTTTGTAACATGTTGCATCTCTAGTAATGTTAATATACATGAGTATAAATAATACAGTACATACCTTAAAGGTTTCTCAAACACAGTACTGGAGAAACATATTTTGTATTTTCTAAGAATTGTCCTCATGTTGGACAATTGTAAACTGATTAATTATTAATTGATTATAAATGGGCTGATCTTTTAAACAGGTCTTGTAAACATCAGAGTTCAGTAAGGTTTACCTGTCAGATATCTCAGTTGGGTGATTTTGTGCTTGTAGGTGTAGTTTTTAACTTAAGTTCACAGCCATTTAGTCATGACCTTTATTGATGTCTAGACCTTCACTAAGTTTTAACACCATGTTAGGTTCTTATGTAAAGTTCTAATAGGCTAATAAATAAATAAAAACTTTAATTCACATGAATGAGTCATGTATGAGAAGCACAAATAAACACTCATTTATATTTATAAACTGCTTATCATGATTTGTAATCGTGAATTAACTGAGACATTCATTAACCATTTAACGATAGATAATCCAGTACTGTTAATAGTGTAGCCTTACTGTAAAATATTTATATTCTGTGCTAGTTCACTCATTCCTCTCCTGAAGTTATAACTTTAATGGGAGATGATTAAGTAAAAATAGCAATAAATTATATTTATTACACAAAGTTGATGATGCACAGGCTAGAGAAAGAATTCATATTAAATAATATAACTCTTCAAAGTCAAGGTACTATTCAAAACATTGTGGACAAAATATATTTGATATAATAATTTACAGACATTTCAGTCTGGCCACTTATATCCACAACAAACTGACATGGCTGCAGTTTTTCAGTCAAGTAAAAACTCAGTCTGTATTACTGACTGATTGACTTGAAGTTTCTCTGGGAAAGTAGAGTCAGGTGTGATTTTGATGAGTTAAAATGGACATCTGTCATCACTCAGTCATTTGTGGAGAACAAAGTGGACCTCTGCTTAAAGGTAAAAGTGTTTCTACCTTTGGAAATGATAGAGTTCCCAGTCTCTGCACATTGTGATTCTTTATTGACAATAACTTAATTTTTAACATCAGATTTAGAAATATGTACACAGATATTAGGTATATTAGAAATGATAGAATTTCATAGAAATAAGAGTCTTTATATGAAAATCTATAGCAGTGTTGACCAGTTCAGCCCATGAATGACATATGCTTAATTCACATTTGACAGAAGATGGTATTATGTGTGTTATTATATAACCATTAAACATTTCTCTTGGTTTTGTAATGGTGTCAAAATGGTATTTAGTGGTTTGTGGATTTGACATCAAAGTGTAAAGGATTAATTGGTGATATAACATGATTTTCTACTGGGATTTAAAGATGTTCTACAGGAAAAAAACTGGTCTCAGTAACAGTTGAATCGTTTTCTATTAAAAATCTCATTAATAGAGTTTTTCCTAGTGCTCTGTAATATGTTTTTCAGCAGTGACTAAACTGTACAGTACTGTGGCTCTAAACAGACAGTGTCATTTGGATAAAAGCTGAGCCCTCACACTGGATCTCTTTTTTATGAAAATTTTCTTGATGAACTCCTTAAACTCCTTTGTGTTTAGGACATAAATAATGGGATTGACCATGGGGGGAATGGAGCTTGATAGTGAAGTAGTGATGATCCTCATATTGAGATTGAGGGTGAACATTAAAGCAGCGATGTACACACTTAACACGGGGAAAAAGAAGAGTCCTACTACTAACAAATGAGACACACATGTCTTAAAGGCCTTTATCCGTCCTGCCCATGTGGTAATCTTACTCAATGCCAGAAAAATGCCCAAATATGACACAATGATAGAAATCAACGGTGCATAGATAAACAGAGCAGTACAGAGTTTAGCCATGACTGAGTTTATGGTATTATCATTACAGGCGATGGTATAAACTGGCCCGTGGTCACAGAAATAACTCTGTATGATGTTTGTTTTACAAAAAGAAAGTCGTGTGATCAAAATAACTAATGTGCCAACAAAAGCAGTGCTATATGACCAGACCATCATCAACACTGCACACATTACTGAGTTATTAATGATGGCATGATATCTTAAAGGTAAGCAGATAGCAATTAAGCGATCATACGCCAGGACCACAAGAGTTAAAGCCTGTACAGCACTGAAGAAAAACACAAAGAACATATTAGTCAGACAGGCCTCGTAGGATATGTACTGAGAATCAAACAGAAAGGTCTTCATTAGGTTTGGAACCAGTGAGTTTGTCTCACCAAAGTCTGCCAGAGCTAAATTAAAGATTGCTGCATATCTGGGGATGTGCAGTCTCGGCTGGGTTGATATCATAATCAGTACAAATGAGTTCCCCAACACTGCAGTGATGTAGATGACAAATAAAAACACAAAGTAATATTTGATGAAAGGTATTCCAGAAAAGCCGCTGATGTAGAAGTACTCTGGACGCACAAATGAGACATTTTTCACTAAAGTGGAGTTCAGAGCACTCATTACGGTGTCGGTTCTGATCCGTCTGCTTTAGTCTTCAACCTGAAAGATAATGTGGAAAAGCACTGAGCACAGTACAACTTTAAACAGATCAGTGTTATACAGAGAAGTTTATTTTACCTTTATTAGCTAAAGACATCAGTGAGATGGAGTCCTTCAGTGAGTAAAACTGTAAACTCATATCAGACTTATATACACACATTATATAAACCACGTGACTTACACATGACAACAACCACAACAGTCCTGAATGTATCTTCTCTGGACTAAATACTGATGCCTTTCAACTTTACTGTTGGAGAAGAACATCAAAGCTCAATTTTCACTACACGCCCAAATATCAGGAATAAGAATCAATGGCACATAATAATAATAATAATAATAATAATAATAATAATAATAATAATAATAAAGACACACAGTATTTAGGGCACCACAGGAAGTGTTTTAAAGTTTCATGATTATTTTCTTTTGAGTTAAGTTGCCATAACTTATCAGCAGAATTGAAGCAGAAAAACATAATTTTTAAATTGTATCATTAGCTTTAGCCTCATTGCTTCATTTTTTTATTATTTTTGGTTTTATTATTTTATGGATATGAAGAGTCCTTGAGTATCTTGAAAAACATATTATTAGATGCACAAATGAGACATTTTTCACTAAAGTGGAGTTCAGAGCACTCATAGTGATGTCGGTTCTGTCTGAAAAGTAAAACAGTGAAGTACATTAAAATCTTTTTATTAAACGGAATTTGTAAAGATACAGGTGTGAATAGTTTAAATGGTGTAAAAGCAGAAGAATGATGAGATATTTCAGTGCTTACCGTTAATGCTCTTACTGTGGACCTGTAAACACTGCTGTACATCTACACCTTAAATATAAATCTCACACTGTCAGGTGGGAATTAATCTCTCAGTGATGTGACTCCTATTCATCTGTTAGATTGTAGCTACATGTCATTGTTTTCATCATTTGTCTTTCCCTTTACTGTAAAAAAATCATTACAATATACATTATCATTACAATAAAAACAAATAAACAGTAAAAACTAACATGAAGTTGCTGTTATGAAAATAATATGTTGTGTTCTAGTTTGAAGAATAAAGTTCTGGATGTTCCCCTCGATGGCCGAAAGCCACCACATGGATGTATTAAATTTAACAGGAGCACACTTGATTTAACATAATGGTGTATCTATTAATGTACACAAAGTTTATATGAGTCAAATATGATCCAATTATGTATATACAAATATAAAGATTTATTGATTTAAAAATGATTCTATTAAGTCTTATTACATTATTTGTTTGAACATGTTAACATCAGTTCATTTATGATGGCAATATAACAAAAATGGTCAAACAAGCCAGAATAGACCGTGTTGTTGAATCTCCCACAGAAAACACTGCTCTGATACAGTGTTATGATGCTGTCTTATTCTTCATGTTGTATTATTCTAGATTTAAGTGTAAGTTCACTGTCCACATTCTATATTAACTGATGAAGTAAAGGCTTTTTGACAAGCTCAGATTCTCAAGTATCTCTGCATCTCAATTAGATTAGATTGTATTCAACTTTATTGTCATTATTTATGTAGAAGTTCAAGGCATTGCTTTGAGCAATTAACATTTATTATTGTTTTTATTATAGATATATTATTGTTGGGGGGGCACGGTGGCTTAGTGGTTAGCACGTTCGCCTCTCAGCGCTGGGGTCTTGGGTTCGATTCCCCATCTGAGCAGAGTTTCCATGTTCTCCCCGTGTCTGCGTGGGTTTCCTCCGGGGTCTCCGGTTTCCTCCCACAGTCCAAAAAACATGGAGGTCAGGTGAATTGGGTACTCTAAAAAAAAAAATTGTCCGTAGGTGTGTCTGTGTCTGTGTGTGTGTGTGTCACCCAGTGATGGACTGGCGCCCTGTCCTGGGCTTAGTTGAATAGTGTAATGCCCTGCCCTGCGCCCAGTGAGGGGGTAGGGGACTAACCGCGACCCTAATAAGGATTAAGCGGGTGTGATAATGAATGAATGAATATATTATTGTTTTTAAAACTATTTTATTTGCTTCTATGAACTGTAAAGAGTGTCTCCCATCATATCTCCTAAAGTCCTGAGTGGTTTTGTTGGTGTTAAGTGTTGTTTAATTGTGTGAGGTTGTATTGAGGTAGTTTTGTCAGCCCTGCTCTTCAGAAGTCTGTTTTTAGGTGCATATTTCATTTCTAAGTTCACTGAGTTCGAATCAAATCAAATCAAATTTATTTATGAAGCACTTTTTACAGCTGATGTCACAAAGCAGCTTTACAGGGTTAGTAATAACAAACATCAAATCATTAATCATTAATCCCTAATCCCCGGTGAGCAAGCCAACGGTGACAGTGACAAGGAAAAACTCCCTCAGAGCTAGAGGAAGAAACCTTGGGAGGAACCAGACTCACATGGGGGACCCATCTTCCTCTGGTCTACTAATTCTAAGTATGTGATAAATCATAATCATATGATGTTGTTGTACTGTTCAGGTGAACTGATATGGTGACAGTAGTGGGACAGGGATGATGATGAAAATGGTAATAATGATAACAGCCAGCAAAGTCAGCTTTGCAGAGTTTAGCTGCATTTTTTTAAAAGGCTTTAAAAGAAGAGTTAATTTAATATATATTTAATATTGTGTATACTATTTATATAGTATATTGTGGTAAAGAAAATTAATGACCAAATTAAAAAGCCCTACAGTGTTAAAATGCACACTCACTGTCCACTTCTTTCTCAGACACTTCTCTTCCATACCATGCAAATAGTCCTCTTCTTATCCACCTCTTATTGGTTGGCTGTCTGTTCTCTCAGCTGCTGAGTGGCAGGAGGTTGTCACACCTTGCTCCCAGATGAGGGTAGTTGTGTCCCCAAAAGAATGTGGGAATTATTCTCATGATCAAACAGATAGCAAAACCGCAGTAGCACTTTAGTGCAAAGGTGTTTAATATATAAGAAGAAAAACAAACAAAAACTATTTACAAAACAAAATAAATGTAATAAATCTACATTATCCTTTAAAGTCAGAGTTTGAAGTTCTGTAATTTTACTGCCTTCATCACAGTTCAGTCCATCTGATACTTTCTCTGTCTCCTTCCAACCAGAAATAATCCCCTTAAATAGGCCAACACTAGCCTATTGCCCATTAGATTAAACCAATCATTCTTCCTGTAGGGGAGTACCTTTTCTGAAATGGTTTACAAACAAAAATGATTTATTGGTATGAACCCCTCCAAAAAAATCCCTCTCTAAAATGGTATTTTGCAACTGGGGCCTACTGAACATGACTCAATTTACTCAGGCACTATCAAAACAAATTTATTTATAAAGCGCTTTTTACAACTGATGTCACAAAGCAGCTTTACAGGTTAGTAATAATAAACATCAAATCATTAATCACTAATCCCCAGTGAGCAAGCCAATGGCAACAGAGCTGGAAGAAGAAACCTTGGGAGGAACCAGACTCACATGGGGGACCCATCTTCCTCTGGTCTACTAATTCTAAGTGTGTGATAAATCATAATCATATGATGTTGTAATGTCCAGGTGAACTGATATGGTGACAGTAGTGGGACAGGGATGATGATGACAGCGGTAGCAATGATAACAGCCAGAAAGTCCATATGAACTCAAATGTGGGCAGTAGAGTAGGGCATCTGGAGCAGGTCACAGTAGTTGGTTGTTGGTGGGCAGCTGATCCAGGGAAGCATCATGCAGAGAATAGTAATCAGTCTTCCATCAGCCTTGGATGGGACCGGTGGGCAATTACTCACTCGTAAAAAGACAAAAATGGAATTAGTTCTGTTTTAGTTCTGTCTAATTATCTGTCCCCCCCTAACTTTATTTATCTGTTTATATACTCCTGTATTTGAGAGTCCTGTGTGAGTCATTTTGTGATTGTCGGCCAGTTTATCCATGTCTGTCTGCTTGTTTAATTTGTAGTTTATTTGTGTACTTGTTTTATGTTACTCACGTCTTCATTAAATAATGTTAATTTAAGTGTGTCCACATATCTGCTTCTCCACCCATAACTCCTTACATAATGACTCACCAGTGAAGTCAAGTCAAGTCAAGTCAAGTCAAGTGTGAAGGACACAGCGGAGAAAGACGACCTCATAGAAGGCCTTACAGCCCAGCTTGAGTACAGCAGGCAGTGGACTTGTGATGTCTTGGAATGGGCCCAAGTGGTCCTTTCCCTCTTACCACTGGACAAGGCATGTGCAGCCCGGTTACTTTTTGGCCCCTCGATACAGGCCCCCTTTACCGGCCAAAAGACTTAGGGTGGTTTTTGTGAGGGGGTACATACCGAGTCAACGGAGGCTTCAACTACAGCTGAGGAGTCAACAGATGCTCCACACTTGCCTGAGTACATCAAAAATGCTCCGCCTGCTTCTATGGCAGAGAAGGCCACAAACACATGTGAGCCTGCCCTCCCACCCTTTCCTCTGCTGGTCCCCCTTTGGGGTTGGTGAGCCTTGTGGCTGACAACCCAAGACATGGTTGTTGGCTTCATTTTGATTCTGTGGAAAGACATTTGGATCCGCACAGTTCTGAACTTTGTTGTGTGGATTTTGTCACTAGGTTTTTGGGTTTGGGTTTTTGGTTTATTGTGTTATTGCTTGGGTATTTGGGTTTTTTGTTTTGGGCTGCACCTTGAGGTCAAGGCCCCTTGTGGAGGGATACTGTCATGCTTTGTCATGTGTTCCATTGTATATTTGTGTCTATATGTCTCAGCCCACTGTTTGGCCTGTCACGCCCCAGCTCCTTAGTGTGTTCACCTGTGTCTAATGATCTGTTCCCCCTTTATATACCACTGTGTTTGAAAATCCTTTGTAAGCTGTTTTGTCCTCGTCAGCCAGGTTATACATGTATACATTATACATACAAACATCAATCTCTGTGAGTGTGTCCACAACTCTACTTCTTCACCCACAATTCCTTGTAATTGATCATTTATTTAGAGTCAGGAGTTTTCCATCAAAAGGATGACAATCAGGTGTGAGTGGGCACCCTGTTTTATTTAAAGAACAGGGATCTATCAAAGTCTGCACTTCACAACACTTTTGTGGAAGTGTATCATGGCACGAACAAAGGAGATTTGTGAGGAGCTCAGAGGAAGAGTTGTTGATGCTCAACAGGCTGGAAAAGATTACAAAACCATCTCTAAAGAGTTTGTACTCCACCAATCCACAGTCAGACAGATTGTATACAAATGGAGGAAATTCAAGACCACTGTTACCTCCCCAGGAGTGTCGACTAACAAAGATCACCCCAAGAGCAAGGCGTGTAATAGACAGCAAGGTCACAAAGGACTGCAGGGTAACTTCTAAGCAACTGAAGGCCTCTCTCACATTGACTAATGCTAATGTTCATGAGTCCACCATCAGGAGAACACTGAACCACAATGGTGTGCATGGCAGGGTTGTAAGGAGAAAGTCACTGCTCTCCAAAAAGAACATTGCTGCTCATCTGCAGTTTGTTAAAGATCACGTGGACAAGCCAGAAGACTATTGGAAAAATGTTTTGTGGACAGATGAGACCAAAACAGAACTTTTTTGTTTAAATGAAAAGTGTTATGTTTGGAGAAATGAAAACACTGCATTCAGCATAAGAACCTTATCTCATCTGTGAAACATGGTGGTGGTAGTATCAGGTTTGGGCCTGTTTTACTGCATCTGGGCCAGGATGGCTTGTCATCATTGATGGAACAATGAATTGTGAATTATATCAGAGAATTCTAAAGAAAATGTCAGGATATTACAATTATTGCTGTAAAGGGAGGTCACACCAGATACTGAAAGCAAAGGTTCACATACTTTTGTCTCTCACAAATATGTCATATTGGATCATTTTCCTCAATAAATAAATGAGCAAGTCTAATATTTGTGTCTCATTTGTTTAACTGGGTTCTCTTTATCTCCTTTTAGGACTTGTGAAAATCTGATGCTGATTTAGGTCATATTTATGCAGAAATATAGAACATTCTAAAGGGTTCACTAACTTTCAAGCACCACTGTAAATATATGTATTGTAATTCTCAATTAATTTGATCTGAGCACGTATTTTCATTTTTAATCTTCAAAATGCTAAATTGAACATGATTGTGCTTTTTCTAGTAAAAGAAAACATTTTTCAAATCTGATGTTATGTTTTGTGTGTATTTTGGTTCCAGTCTGTTCATATAATATGTCAAAGTGAAAACGTAATTAAGTCATACATAAAGATACTAAACATCAGCATGAAAAAAATTATCAAATGTGGCATTTAAAGGCAAAATCTGAACTTTTCAAAACAAAATAGCCCGACTAGTAAGGCTTAATTAAACTAATTGGTTTCAGTCAGCTCATCATGTGAACTCTGGATTTGTTGGACAAAGACCTGCTGAACTGGACTTGTGTGGATATGTTGAGACAGATGTCATGGATGACTTTTGACCGTAAATGTGTTTACATGCTGAGTGCTGAAACCACAGAGTGTGTTTGTGTTGATGTTTGGACTCAAGGTTCTGACACTAGGGAGAACTTCTAAATTAGACGGGCTCACAGTGGAGACTGTGTTTTGATGACTTGTCTGCTGTGGATTGAATCCTGTAACTACAACACATTCAGGCCTTCAGATCACACAGCACAGGCCTACATATAAACATAAATACTATTCTACTCTAGTGAGACATTATGATTGTCCTCTGTGACCCCCACACTCCCCCACCAGCAAACCAGAGGCAACAGTGACAATAAAACTCCCAATATGACAAAACCTGGAGAGGTACCATGGCTGCAGCATGGGAACCAATCAGCCTCTAAATAAGCAATTAGAAATAATGAATTTATAAGACTGCATAAATAAAATCACTGCCTAATCATTAGAGATATCTAGTTTATTATGTAGAAGATTTATATCTATATAATATTAGTTATGCTGTTTATTAAATGAAAAGCTATATGCATAGTTATTAATAAAGAAAAGGTACTTACTCAGTAGAAACAGTTAAGTGCTAATTATTAATAATTAGTAATTAATCATGTAGTTAACTAATGATTTCACAGGCATAACAGATGCTTTTAATCTCGTACACAGAACATGTTTACATGCTTATCCACAGATCAGAGATCCACACATCAGTTCATCCATCACAGACATTAATAACAGCTTCTTATCTGATAATTATTCAATTATAGAAATATTCCAGGGCAGAGATCTTCAAATCTAGTCCTGGAGGTTCTACTAAACCTGGAAATGAATAGATAAATTAAACCAGGTTTGTTGTACAGGTGATTCAGTAAAACTGTGCAGGACACCTCCAGGACTGAATCTGAAGATCTCTGAGGTACAACATGTTCCTTTAATTTAATAAATATCAGATTAGGAGATACCCTGGGGATGTTTAGGCCCAAAAACACCTGTAAAGGAACCATAGAACATTGGGTCTAATAAAGTCACAGCTGTGATTTGTATTAAAACAAAACCAAGTTAAGTTTATTTATACAGCAACTTTCACCACCTTCAGTCAAAGTATAGATTATCACGTCTAATACAGATCAGCAGAAACTAGTGTAATAGTGCTGTTGCAGAACAAAAGAGAAGATAATGTTCATCTGAACTGAAAGCTGCTCAAACACAAACATTTTCAGTCTGAATTTAAACATGTTCTAGAGTCTGGTTCTAATGTTATCTGTTAACTGGTTCTGTTTGAGATCAGCAGAGTCACTAAACACTGATTAGATGTCAGATTAACTGAAGATGTCTCAGTTCATCAAACACAAGATCAGTTTCAAAATATGAGACTTTACCTTTTTCGATGTTATATAGTGTGTATATATATATATATATATATATATATATATATATATATATAATCATCACTAAAAGCATTGTGGGTAACAAATATACTTCTGTTAGTGTTTGTACTTTAATTCAAGTGTAAAACTGTATTAAACCTTTGCAGAATACATCCTCATACCACTTACATGTGTAAACTATGAAAATGATCATTTAAATGTAGTCAAAGTTTTCAGTGTTTAAAATCACGTTAAATATATAATTAAACAATATTAAATGAAGCATTTAGAGTAAACGTCTGTAAATATCACTGTTATAATAAAACCAAATATGTTCTAAAGCAGCTGTGTCACAAGACTCATATACTTTTATTTTTTATTTAGCTGCATCGACTTTTGAAATCATTCTTAATAATCTACTTCGGATCTCTTTGGTTCTGAGACAGTATATGAAGGGATTCACTAAAGACGGACCCAGAATTGTTCCAAGTCTCAAACCGTGTCGTTCTTCCAGTGTTAACACCAAACCTACTCGAGTCAGAACTGTGATGATGAACGAGGGTCCGTAATAACAGACCACCACAATCAAGTGACTAAAGCAGGTGTTGAAGACTTTCTGTTTGCTTCCTTTGGAGGTCATTTTGATGACAACACTAACAATCCTAATATATGACCCGCAGATAAACCCAAAGGTTCCAAACAGGAGGAAAGAGCTTATAATTGACATCAGATCAAAATATGGATTTGGGTCCACGCATGTGGCTCGCACAACAGACCCGTAGTCACAGAACATAAACTTGAGAGTGGAGTAACAGAACGGCAGATTGAGAATCATTCCAGGCACTACAGCCATGGTAGCAGAACCAAGAATCCAAAGCAAGAAAGTGAGCAGAACCGAGCGGAAGTTTGTCAGAATACAATGGTACCGCAGCGGGTTGATGATGGCAAGTAAACGATCAAAAGCCATCACAGAAATGGTGAACAGCTCCATCACAAAGCCCAGACCAAAAGCAAACATCTGAAGGACACAAGGACCATAAGATATGGTTTTATAGCCAACTACAAGAACACTTATCATAGTAGGACATGAACTTGTACAGTACAGCATGTCTACAATGGCCAGATTACAAATGAAAAGGTACATTGGCTGATGAAGACGTTTATCCAACATTATAAAACATATGTTGGCAATGTTAGCAAGCATAACAAGCATGTACACTACAAAGATAGCAATACCGACAGGCACCGGCCTTTCAAACGTGTCAAAACCCGTAATTATAAATTCTGTGATGGCTTTTCTAGATGCATTTTGAGTCATAGTTCCTCAAAAAGAGAAGTCCAGAACAGTCTGAGAGTTTTGAAGTGTTTCTCTTCTTTTGTGTTTGCTGTTCAAAGCATTATTACAAACGTGTTCACTGATGTGGAGACAGACTGTATGAGGTTTATATAGTTCAGTATGTCTCTGCCCATCAGTTTATCACATCACCCTGTTCATAATGCACCATTAGAAGAGGTGACTTAGTGACATTATACCCCAGAGAAGAGAAATGCTGTTCTCTGATTGGCTGTTTCATTCTCTTCCTGGATCAGTGCTCTGGAAGCTAATGACAACCTGTGATTAGTAAAACAGTCAACAAAGTGATGATGTTGTGATTTTTAGAGTACTGCTCATGTTTACTTTGCACATATAAATACATAAAATGTCTAAATGTCTACCTAAATGTCTTGGGGGAGGAGCATGATCACAGTGACCAGGTGGTTAGCTTAACACAGAGAATCACAGGCAGTAATTTTAGCACCCCAAAGTAACTTTAGTCAAACATGAGGTCCTAAAAACACAGTCACAATAATACTGAATTAAACATACCTGAGATCAGGTTCTTCTTGTCACGGGGCCACTAGCTGTTTTACAAAAACCCAGAGCTAAAACACCCAATTGAACTTCAAAGAGCAGAGAGGGGAGGTGGCATCAAAATAAAGAACAAAGAAAGAACAAAAACACAAAACTCAGACTCCACCAATGGATCTGCTGCAGTGGTCCACTTTTTTCCCAGAGCCCATGTGCTGGACCTCAACACACTACCTCTAGTCATGCTAGGCAAACATAACAGTGTGAATACCATGGTGGCACATGTAGGCAGCAACAACACTTCTCACTGTGAATCTGAAGTTAAAATCCAGCACCCTGCTCTCCCTAAACATCTGGTTAAAAATAACATGACAAATGTAAGGTCACTTTCATAGAAGTCTTTTTTAACAGAATTCTCAGAACTTTTATCAGTCATTCATATGAACCATGATGCTTGTGTTTTATTTGGGGATTTTAGTATACATATTGATAATATAGCACACACTGAGGTACACAACGGTTGAGTGAACGCTGGCGCGTTTGGCTGCTGCTGCTCTCCGTTTGCTTCAGGTAGCAAGCCTACCCCAGAGCACTTGCACCGCTGCTGAATTCATGGAATTGTTTTTATTTACAATGTGGATTAACAACATATTAATCTGGACCATACTCACCTGGCTTTTTCTCTCATCTACTCATCGACTGGTGACAGGGATACTGCAGTACTCAGCCGCTGAGCTGCTCCATTTGTGGACCCTGTCTACACCTCTGCTGGCTGCCTTTCATCATTTTCTGGAACTTGCAATTCTCCCTCAACGCAGATATATCCACCGAGGATCTCGACGTAACTTCCATGAACATACCTCAACTTCCATAAAAACTATCTGGTCCAACTCTCGCCGCTTTCAACAGAACGCTGACCAAGTTGTGTATCACAGCGTGCTAGCTAACTTGGCCCGGTCTGCTAGCTCTGCTGTTGGCCATAACACCACAGTCAACTTTGGACTTCTTAACATCCGCTCACTTACAAGCAAAGCGGGTCTTGTCCAGGATCTCCTTATTGACCGTAATTTGGACTTCTTCTGCCTGGTGGAGACTTGGCAGCAGCAAGGCGATTTCACGCAGCTGAATGACTCTACTCAACCAGGGTTTGTTTACATCTGCCAACCTCGTGTCTCTGGCCGGGGAGGAGGTCTTGCAATAATCTACCGAGAGAAATGGAAAGTCTTACAGATGTCTGTCCCTTCTTTTGATTCATTTGAAGCTACCGCCTGTGAACTGTCTGGACCTACGCCCACCATTATTTTAACAATCTATCGTCCTCCAAAACCAAGCAGTGAGTTTTTAAATGATTTTGCATCTCTTTTAACACATATCTCAATACTCACACCAAATATAATAATTTTGGGAGATTTCAATATTCATATGGACAATACTGGCAACCCTCTACCTAAGGATTTTACATCTTATATTGAGAGCTTTGGCATCCAACAGTACACCAACGTCCCAACACATGCTAAGGGTCATATTTTAGACTTAATCTGCTGCTCTAGAACCTCCCCCTCACATATAACAACAACTGAGCTCCCTA